>LN891109.1:0-12441 GCA_900010015.1 Tuber aestivum | reverse complement strand
CAGAGTCAAAAATGCGAAAATTGCTAAGTCCTTTCTGTAGTGGGACAGAGTGGATTGGTGGAATGCAGGGGTAGAGTACAGGGGTGGTAGAGGGCAGGTGGCAACCACAGGAAAATCAAACAACACAGGGAAACAAAGAAACAAAAGTGAACAGAGGATGCAAAAGAAGAGCTACTCAGCTGAAAATTGAATAAGAGCCTCTGCTAGCAAAGAACAGCAGGCTGTGCAAATTTGAGAGCAGGAGCTCTCAAACTCACTGAGTACTGTGGTGGAGGAGGCCAATTCAGGGGTAAAAATAGGGGTAAAATCAGGATTTTGTGCCAAGATGGGGGTAAAAGGAGGAATAAAGTTCTGAAAATTGGTGACAAGGTTTAAAGTAAATTATTAAACAGGAATCTCTGTACTGGAAAAAGGAGGAGTGGTGGTTGTTGAGAAAATTTATGGTGGAGGTCTTGGTTGCTATGGTTGTTCCTATTGGTCAAAGGTATGATACCTGCTACTGGGTTAAATGGAGTTACAGACCAAACGCTCTCTCGGTAGGAAAACAATAGTGGCACGACATAGACTACATCTCGTGATTTCCGGGATGCTTCGCAACCGATTCATACCGACTCATCGAGATCCAACCTTTACCAAAAATTTTGGTTCTGAGCAGCTTAGCTCAAAAACCTCTAGCTTATTTCGCTTCAGTGGTGGTGAGATATCTGGGTTCACCTAGTAATCTACCCTGAGGTCGGAGGGAGTGGGTGTTACCTTTGCTGTATGGTTCGTGCGGCCCAAAACCGTAACCAGAATTTTAGCTGTTTTCAAACGATTATACCCTTAGACACAGCTACTTAGGTAACCTACAAAAACCTCTACATTATTCTACTTATCTTTCTCAACAATATAGAGGTTATTTTTGGATTATTTAAAGAATCTCATTTGGTGGTATAATCATTTGAAATGAGGCATTTTTAGTGTAAATAAATAAAGAAAATGTATTACGTACAGCAACAGTTTTTACTTGAAGTCAGAGCACTATTTGAATTGGTAATTACATTTTTGTATCAAGCCTTCACATAAAACACATTTTAAAATCGATAAGCTATAAACCTGTACTAGTATGGGCATTAGACCTACTATATTTTATCTATAGCGCAATGTAGCTAGAGTGTGCACCTGGCTCCATGTAATATGTAACACTCAACCCTCTGAGGAAGAAGGGCAAAACCCTTAAAAATGCACCTTACAGAGATTTTGTATTCAATTCCTCTACCTTTTACTATTGTTTGAATATATTTAAATTTAATAGCATAATACTAGAATTTTAGTATAATCTTTAAAGTTTAACTTGCTGTTATAAAAACTGTACTTCTTTACTATATAGCACCTGACCTCCTACTTGAAGATTAGGACCATTATACTTTCCTACCAATGGAATACAGCTATCCCACCCCCCCAATATCTTACCTGCAGTATCTAAGTCTACATAGTGTAGCCAGCTTCATGGAGCACAAATCTGAGTTAGGCAATAGAAATTGAATTCTAACCTACCTAACAGTTTGTCGGACTCTGATTTAAACTTAGAACCTTTAATGGATAAGCATAAAGGTTAACCATATTTACAAACCTATACTGAATGCAGTCAGTATTTCCCCTAAACCATCCGCAAAAGAAATAGTGTCTGCATCCTCATGTCGAGTTTATGTTAGAATCTTCTCAGGCTCCTAGGTCACAGCCACCCAGCCAGGAGGAGGGAACAGGTAGTAGGCTTTTCATTGCAGACATGGGTTGCGGCTTTCTTGGTTGTTGTGTGAGATTTCCTTTGAATGATGATAGGGATGTGTTGCCACACGTTGGAGGCTGATGGAACTGGATAGAGGGATTGCGGCTGCACGCGACTCCAAGGACTTGCTTTTGTATTAGTGATCATGGAGGGATTTCTTAATATATAAAGGGATGTGCCCCTTTATATTTTACTTTCTGCATACAATCAGGTAATCTCCTTTGAACACCTTTTCTTATGTTCCAGGGAATTATCTTATCCAACACGATACCTTTCTTTGGCCCGACTAGGGTCAAAGTTTTTCCTCATTATCTCCATCATGGGGTCATCACCCCCTCTCATTCTGCAACCTCCTACATAGCCTGACAGGGCTTCACAGGGTTGGCTTCCACCTATCTTTCGGCCTCAGGGCCCCCCCTCGCTTAAACGCCCACAAAGTGGCACCACTAAAACCATACGACACTCAAATGCTGTCTTTGACACTCCTAATGGCGCCTTCATGTAAATGTTTGAACTGTTGGCAGAAAAGGATCATGTTGAAACACCTTACACCTTTAGAAGATCTTTTTCCATCCTAATTCACATGTTGCAAATATTGCACGAAGACTACAGGAAGGCGACCGATAGGCTAACCGAGCACATCACTGCCCTCACGGAGGAGTTGGATGCCATTGGCGCCTCCACTCTATTTCAGCCTGCTCCTACCACTGGCTCGCCGGTACCTCCTACCACCGATACTACAGAGCAGGCCTCTGTCCCTCCTTCACCTTCTACCCTTCCCCATACCCCACCTCCTGGCCCGGCAGCTCCCCCTTCTTGGGCTACCGTCACTAGGAGGGCAAGGAAGCCTTCTCAAAAACTCCCAAAGCCTGGCCCCAAGCTAGCCAAACCCTCCTCGCCCTCGGTTAAGCCCCTTACCGACAAGAAAAAGGGCCTCACCATGCGCGAGCGTCGGCACATCATCAAAAGAGACCCTGCCCCCATTACCTCTACTACTGTACAGCTACGTGATAGCATCAACCAGGCCCTGGCCTCCACTGTCATCCAGTCTGTCTCCTTCTTGGACAGCCATGTCAGGCTCACTACGATGGACATGGTTAGAGCGACCACTGTCAACAGCAAAGTTGGCACCTTTTTACACCTCATTCCTGGTGCCTCTACTGTCCACCTCGATACCCCTGCCACCCAGCTTCTGGTACATGGTATCGCTACCTCCACCCCTCTGGCATGGTTTGTCCAAGAACTTACCATCTTCAACTCAGGCTTATCTCTGACCGAACAGCCTCGGTGGCTTACCTCAGATGTAGCACGCATCGGCAAACTTGCCCTGACCCCTGTTATTTCCATCACTGGACCCAGGGCTCCTTCTTTTGTTGGCAAACGCCTCTCTGCCTTCTCCAACACCTACCGTACCGAACGCCGTTTACACTTCAACAAATACACCCAGTGTGCTAACTGTCACATATTTGGCCACCATAGCATCAAATGCATCCTGCCTCCTTCCTGCCGCTGGTGCATCCTTTCTCACCCTACTGGGGATCACTCCTGCCCTACCGCTACCTGCCGTCTTCGTGGCCGTCCTTGCAGCCATGCCACACTCAGGTGTGTGAACTGTGATGGCCCACACGAATACCATTCACCTGTTTGCCCTTCTCGCCCCTGTCCAGATACCCACGAATCTGAGGCCTTGGAGGAACATGAAGAAGAGGTGGATATGGTTGGTTCAACATAGGGTGGGATACCTATAATGATAGTGCCCTAGGGGTGCCTTGGGTTGGCTATTACGGTGCAAGAGGTATGGCTGTTAGGCCTGTCTCAATTGATTGCTTAGGGGAGACTGGCTTTGTACTGCCCCTTTGTCATGGCCCTTCCAAGGGACAGTATTAGAACGCTTTCTTGGGTGCCCGGTGGGGTTGACTTTAGTGAATTCATTTTGTTATGACATTACGAGGATTTTAGCTGCGAGGCAGGGGCAATGCTACCAGTGGTAGTGATTTCTTGATTGTGCTGGGATTTCCGTGGCCTGGCTAGGTGGAGCGGATGGATGCCGGACTGTTGATAGACTTGTACTTTAACTTTAGTGTTGGGGCTTGCTCACTGAGGTGGTTAATGATATGGGGACGGAGGATTGGTATCTTGTATTTAGTTGCCTGTTTTTAGCGGGGGTAGCAGGGCCCCAGTCCCATCGGTGGATCCCGACAGGTGTTATTCTCCTGTCGGGGGGGTGCTTGATCATCAGTCATGTTTTGACGCGAGGAGTATAAACAAACATAGATATTATTTGGACACCCTTTCTTACGTGCCAGGGAATTATCTTATCTACCATGATACCTTTTCTTTGGCCTCACTGGGGTCAAAGTTTCTCCTCATTATCTCCATCATGGGGTCATCACTACTTCTCGTTCTGCAACCTCCTACACAGCCTGCTGGGACTTCAAAGGGTCAGCTATTACCTATCTTTCGGCCTCAGCGCCCCTCCTTTCATAAACGACCATGCAGTACTACCACTACAAGTCTACCAAGATACTCACAGGATAACTATAATGAGCCCAATGGGGCTTTCATGAGCAGGTTCGATGAGTTCTTTGAGTCACAGGGATATACAGCACCAAACAGATTTGGAAAGGCTTTCCCTGTTATAATCCACATGATGGAAATTTCACACTCAGACTACAGGAAGGCGACCGATAGGCTAACCGAACACCTTGCCGCTCTGGATATAACCAGGAAACAACAACGGCAACCAAGTCCCTTCCTACAAGTTTTCTCAACAACCAACCCTCCTCCTTTTTCCTGCACAGAGATTCTTGTTTAATAATTCACTTTAACTCTTGTCACCAATTTTCAGAACTTTATTCCTTCTTTTACCCCTATCTAGGCACAAAATCCTGATTTTACTCCTATTTTTACCCCTGAATTGTTCCCCTTCAATACACAACTCAGTCAGTTTAAGAGCTCCTGCTCTCAAATTTGGACAGCCCACTGCTGTTAGCTAGCAGAGGTACCTGTCCAATTTTCAGCTGAGTACCTCTTCTTTTACATCATTTGTTCACTTTTGTTTCTTTGTTTCTCTCTGTTGTTTTGATTTTCCTGTGGTTGCCACTTAGCCCCTACCACCCCTGTACTCTACCCCTGCATAGTCCCTCCCTACTCTGGCCCACTGCAGAAGGGACTTAGGAATTTTCGCATTTTTGAGCCTATTAAGCCTGTCCACTCCACCCACTACAGGACCACCGCTATTTCAGTTCCACTGAATGGTAGTAGTCCTTTGACCTCTACCCTTGGCTCCAATCACCAAACCCCTATCAATACCCTACCCCAGTAACAGACTCCTCCCCCTCTGAAGAGGGGACATAAGAGAAGACCTGTTAGCCCTTCAGGCATTCCTGTTTCTAGCCAACTACCAGAAGTTTGTCATGTTACTCCTGTACTGCCTACTCCTGCCCAAAGACCACCTTCATCTAGTTCCTTGTCTTCTGATATGGACTACTCTTATTCTTTTCCTCCTCCTACCTCAGCTCAGAGACCTCAGTACCCCATCTTTGAACAGTTCTTGCATAAGCTTGTTGGTAACATTAAGGCCATCAAGATGTACTATACCTCTCCTCAACAGGATTTTCTCTCTCAACTTATTACCCACATCAGTAGCTATGCTAACACTGGCCTCTCTGAGAGTGATTCTCAAATCCCAACTGAAATTGAAGTTAGACTAAACAAGCAGGAAAAGACTTTGGAAACTATCTTAGCCACCTTGGACAAGCGGATAACCACCTCTGATACCACCAATCCCCCATCTTCCTCCTCTTCTAAGACCTGGGCTAACATTGTGAAACAGAATCAATCAGTTACCTCTACCTCTGGCACCAAGTCTAAGCCGCCTAAAAGATCCCCTGATCTTGTCCCTGAGCCTGAGAGGACCCTGATCCTCAAATCCACCCACCCTCCTACCAACTTCAACCAACTTCAGATCAGAGAAGCCATGAATCAAGCCTTGCAGAAGGCTGACTTGAACATTACTGTTGTGCTGGTCAGGCTGTCTGTTAATAACAATATTGTTATTGAAGTAAATCCTGGAAACACTGCAGCTGAGTTGAAGGAGCAAGAAACTGTCTGGAGCCATCTGGTACCTGAATTACAGGAAGTGATTATCAGGGAGAAATGGTACAAGTTGGTTGCACACTCTGTTTCTACTGACATTATTGTGGCAGATAGTGAGGAGAAGGAAATGGAAGACTTCAGAGAGGATATTGAGACCTACAAGCAGAACATTCATCTTGCTGCTCCACCTAGATGGTTAACTAGAGGCGAGGCCAGAGCAGGAAAGTTACACTACTCCCTAGTTCTTTCTTTTAAAACTGCTAGAGAATTGAAGCATGCACTGAGAAATAGACTTGTGATTGCAGGAACTTCAGTAAGAACTTCAGAGTTCATGGAGAACAGACCCACCTCACAATGCACAAACTGTGAGAAGTTTGGGCATCATCAGAAAGTCTGCAGGCAGGATTCTAGGTGTCAACTCTGTGGTGGAACTCACCCCACTAGGCTACACCAATGCTGCACCTGTCAGGCTAGCATGGAGTGTCCACATACCCTATTCAAGAGGGCTAACTGTGAGGGATCTCACAAATCTACTGACTTAAGGTGTGAAGTTTACAGGAATATTGTCAAGAAACCTGAACCTGCTACTGCTGACAACTTCTCTCATTCCTTATGAGAGGCAAGCCAATCTCTATTATCCAGCACAATTGTGCAAAGCCTTATGAAGTTATGACCTCTCTCCTTCACTACACTAATGGCAAAGCAGATATTATTTTGATTCAAGAGCCCTGGCTGGCATCTGATGGCACTCCTTACTCTCACACCTCCTTTGATTCTATTCTACCTGATACTACTGATGGTGGAAAACCTAGAACTGCTGCCTACATTAGCAAATCCTGACAGGATGTTTTTTGTTCTTATAGAGCTGACCTTCTTCCTCACCTTGATGGTGATATCCTTCCACTTCAGATTCTAGCTGGAACATTTGGAATATTTATAATGAAAGAAGAAAACTAACACCAGACTCTAGACCAGTCTATACTATGGATAGAACCCTACAATACCTACAACTACCTCCATCCTCTATCCTCTGTGGTGACTTCAATGCTCATCATAGTTGGTCGAACCCTGGAGTTGAACAACAAATCAGGGGTGACATACTAGTAGACTGGTTTAGAGCTAACAGATGTGATCTAGTCAACGGTGCAGATACACCTACATACAACTACACACATGGGAATAGGACTTCAATTTTAGACTTAACATTGGCTACACCTGATATCTTTGAAAGACTTATTGACTGGGCAGTAGATCAGGATGCACATACTGGCAGTGATCATGAAGTGGTAAGATTCTCTCTGGTATTGAATACTGACACCTTAGTTCCAAGTCCTATGAGCAACAAATTCAACTGGCAGGTAGCAGACTGGGAGTCTTTTCAGAAAACACTTCAGGAATTGATGGCTAAGTCTTCTCCTATATTTATTCCTCTCGTTGATGATGGTACAGCTGAATCCTTAGACCAGGCTGCCTCTATTTTGACAGACTCAATCCACCAGTCCCTCTCCCTCCATGTTCCTCTTAGCAAACCTTGCTCTAGATCAAAGAGGTGGTGGACTGAGGAACTTACTGGCATGAGAACTGAGATGGCTAAATGTTACAGAAAATGGAAACACTCCAGACTTGAGACTGACTACACTGACTACAAAAGATCTAGGAACAAATACTTTAGGAAGATTAGAGACTCCAAAGCTAACTGCTGGCAGAGTTTCCTCAACACTGCTTGAGGTCAGGATATCTTTACTGCAGTTAAGTATAGTAGACCAACTAAGTTCCTCAAAACTCCACCCCTCTCTTTTGACAAACAGTGTGCTACTGACTTTGATAGTAAGTGCATGATGTCCAGAGAAGCCATGTTCCCTGATCCACCTGCCAGCAAACCAACTTTCAGCCATGAGGACACAGAAATAGATACGTGTTTTCCCTGGTATGATATTACTGACACTGAGGTAAAAGATACAATCTTCAAATCTGCACCTCACAAAGCTCCAGGACCTGATGGTATTAACTTTCTTTGTCTGAGGCAAGTGTATCATGCAATTCCTATACCTCTTGTTAAGTTGTTTCAAGCTGTACTGAAGACAGGTTATTATCCCCAAGGCTGGAGAGAGGCAACTGGAGCTATAATCAGGAAACCTAACAAAGCAGACTATACTACCCCCAAAGCCTATAGACCTGTCTCTCTGCTAAACTGCTTAGGAAAGATTTCAGAAAAGATTATGGCCAACAGACTAGCCTACATTGCAGAAACTAAAGGGCTGCTACACTAAGAGCAAATTGGAGGAAGGAAAGGAAGAAGTGCAGTGGATGCAGTGATGGCATTAACACATGATATTCAGCAGGCCAAGTTAAATGGTAAAGTCCTTTCTGCCCTCTTTGTTGATGTCAAAGGTGCATTTGACCATGTTAGCAAAATACAACTACTCTTGGTGCTACAGTCTTTAGGATTTCCTTCCCCTATTCTTACCTGGACAGACAGCTTCCTCTCCAACAGACAACTGGGGTTAGCTTTTGATGGACAAAGACAACCTCTCCTACCAGTCAACACAGGTATTCCTCAAGGCTCTCCCATTTCACCAATCCTCTTTCTATTCTACTTGACAAACTTGTTCAAGGACATGGAGCCAGGAGTTTTAACTCCACAGCTAAGATCCCCCTCTTTCATTGATGATATTGCTTTTGTAGTCACAGGCCCCTCTGAGCAGACCAACTCCAAGGCATTGGAGGTGGTAGCCAGAAGGGCCTGGAGTTGGGCAGCTAACAATGTAATAGTATTTGATGATCCCAAGACAGATCTGATGCATTTTCACAACAAAACCAATGACCTTACTACCAACTCCCCTGTCACTCTTGCTCATGGCACTAATTTCATTCTATTCCTCCACCTGGCCTGCTGCCATCCTCCATTCTCTCAATCTCTCCACCTCTGTCTCCTCCCATTCATATCAACTCCCCTTGTTCATAGCAACCAAGACCCCCCCCATAAATTTTCTCAACAACCAACATTCCTCCTTTTTCCTGCACAGAGATTCTTGTTTAATAAACCACTTTAAACCTTTTCACCAATTTTGAGAACTTTATTCCTCCTTTTACCTCCATCTCGGCACTAAATCCTGATTTTACCCCTATTTTTACCCCTGAATTGGGCCCCTTCAACACAGAACTCAGTCAGTTTGAGAGCTTCTGCTCTCAAATTTGAACAGCCTACTGTTCTTAGCTAGCAGAGGCACCTGTTCAATTTTTAGCTGAGTAGCTTTTCTTTCACATCCTCTGCTTAGTTTTCTTTCCTTGTTCCTCCCTGTTGTTTTGATTTTCCTCTGGTTGCCACTTGCCCCCTACCACCCCTGTACTCTACCCCTGCATACTCCCTCCCTACTCTGGTCCACTGTAGAAAGGACTTAGCAATTTTCGCATTTTTGGGCCTATTATGCCAGTTTACCCAACCCACTACAGGACTACCTCTATTACAGTTCCACTGAATGGTAGTAGTCCTTTACCCTCTACCCTTGGCCCTAATCCCCAGACACTTCTTAATACCCTTTCCCACTAATACTCTCCTCCAGCTCTTAAAAGGGGACATAAGAGAAGACCTGTTAGCCCTTCACCTACTCCTGCTTCTAGTAAGCTACAAGAAGTTTTTGGTGCAACTCCTGTCCTGCCTACTCCTGCCCAAAGACCACCTGCATCTAGTTCCTGGTCTCCAGATATGGACTACACTTATTCCTTTCCTCCTCCTACCTCAGCTCAGAGGCCTCAGTATCCCATCTTTGAACAGTTCTTACATGAGCTGGTTGGTGAAATTAAGGCCAATAAGATGCACTATACCCCTGCTCAACAGGAGTTTCTCTCCCAACTTACTACTAACATCAGCAGCTATCCTAACAATAACCACTCTGAGAGTCCGTCCCCAATCCCAGCTGAAATTGAAGTCAGACTACACAAGTAGGAAAAGACTTTGGAGTCTATCTTGACCACCTTGGACAAGCTTACCACCACCTCTGCTACCACCAATCCCCCTTATTCCTCCTCTACTAAGACCTGGGCTAACATTGTTAAACAGAATCAATCAGTCACCTCTACCTCTGTCACCAAGTCTAAGCCTCCTTAAAGATCCCCTGATCTTGTGCCTGAGCCTGAGAGGATCCTGATCCTCAAATCCACCCACCCTCCTACCAACTTCTACTAACTTCAGATCAGAGAAGCCATGAATCAAGCCTTACAGAAGGCTGACTTGAACATTACTGTGGTTCTGGTCAGGCTATTGGTTAATAACAACCTTGTTATTGAAGTGAAGCCGGGAAACACTGCAGCTGAGTTGAAGGAGCAGGAAACTGTCTGGAGCCATCTGGTACCTGGATTACAGGAAGTGGTTGTCAGGGAGAAATGGTACAAGTTGGTTGCACACTCTGTTTCTACTGACATGATTGTGGCAGACGGTGGGGAGAAGAAAATGGAAGCCTTCAGAGAGGACATTGAGACCTACAACCAGGATATTCATCTGGCTGCTCCACCCAGATGGCTGACCAGAGCAGAGGCCAGCACAGGAAAGTTACACTCCTCCCTAGTTCTTTCTTTTAAAACTGCAAGAGAATTGAAGCATGCACTGAGAAATAGACTTGTGATTGCAGGAACTTCTGTAAGAACTTCAGAGTTCATGGACACCAGACCCACCTCACAATGCAGAAACTGTCAGAAGTTTGGACATCATCAGAAACTCTGCAGGCAGGATTCTAGGTGTCAACTCTGTGGTGGAACTCACCCCACTAGGCTACACCAATGCTCTACCTATCAGGCTAACAAGGAGTGTTCTCATACCCAGTTCAAGTGTGCTAACTGTGAGGGATCTCACAAATCTACTGACTTAAGGTGTGAGGTTTATAGGAATATTGTCAAGAAACCTGAACCTGCTGCTGCTGACAACCCCTCTCATTCCTTATGAGAGGCAAGCCAATCTCTATTATCCAGCACAATTGTGTAAAGACTTATGAAGTTCTGACCTCTCTCCTTCACTACACTAATGGCAAAGCAGATATTATTTTGATTCAAGAGCCCTGGCTGGCATCTGATGGCACTCCTTACTCTCACACCTCCTTTGATTCTATTCTACCTGATACTGCTGATGGTGAAAAACCTAGAACTGCTGCCTACATTAGCAAATCCAGACAAGATATCTTTTGTTCTTATAGAGCTGACCTTCTTCCTCACCTTGATGGTGATATCCTTCCAGTCCAGATTCCAGCTGGAACAGAGAAGTTTACCCTTTGGAATATTTATAATGAAAGAAGAAAACTAACACCAGACTCTAGACCAGTCTATACTATGGACAGAACTTTACAGTACATTCAGCTACCACCATCCTCAATCCTTTGTGGTGACTTCAATGCCCATCATCCCTGGTGGAATTCTGAAGTTCAACAGCAAATCAGAGGTGACTCTCTAGTGGACTGGTTTATAGCTAACAGGTGTGATCTAGTCAACTACCCTGATACTCCTACCTACAACTACAGACAAGGAAATGGGACTTCAATATTGGAGTTAACACTAGGCACTCCTGATATCTTTGACAGGCTAGTTGACTGGGCTGTGGATCAGGATGCACATACTGGAAGTGACCATGAGGTGGTAAGATTCTCCCTAGTATTAGATGCTAACTGCTGAGTTCCAAGTCCTATGAGCAACAAATGAAACTGGAAGGCAGCAGATTGGAAATCTTTTCACAAGACACTACAGGAATTAATGGCTAAGTCTTCCTCTACATTTACTCTCCTGCTTGATAATGGTACAGTTGAATCCTTAGACCAGGCTGCATGTATTCTCACAGACTCAATTCACCAGTCTCTCTCTCTACATGTTCCTCTTAGCAAACCTTGCTCTAGATCAAAGAGCTGGTGGACTGAAGAACTTGCTAGTATGAGGACTGAGATGGCCAAATGCTGCAGAATATGGAAACACTCCAGACTTGAGACTGCCTACACTGACTACAAAAGATCTAGGAACAGGTACTTTAGGAAAATCAGAGACAGCAAATCTAACTGCTGGAAGGGTTTCCTCAACTTTGCTAGGGGTCAAGATATCTTTACTGCAGTTAAGTATACTAGACCAACTAAGTCCCTCAAAACTCCTCCCCTGTCTTTTAACCTACAGTGTGCTACTGACTTTGATGGTAAGTGCATGATGTTCAGAGAAGCCATGTTCCCTAATCCACCTGCAAGCAAAAACAACCACCACTCCTCCTTTTTCCTGCACAGAGATTCCTGTTTAATAATTTACTTTAAACCTTGTCACCAATTTTCAGAACTTTATTCCTCCTTTTACCCCCATCTTGGCACAAAATCCTAGTTTTACCCCTATTTTTACCCCTGAATTGGCCTCCTCCACCACAGTACTCAGTGAGTTTGAGAGCTCCTGCTCTCAAATTTGCACAGCCTACTGTTCTTTGCTAGCAGAGGCTCTTATTCAATTTTCAGCTGAGTAGCTCTTCTTTTGCATCCTCTGTTCACTTTTGTTTCTTTGTTTCCCTGTGTTGTTTGATTTTCCTGTGGTTGCCCCCTGCCCTCTACCACCCCTGTACCCTA
>LN891108.1:235858-304886 GCA_900010015.1 Tuber aestivum | reverse complement strand
CCATATTTTGCAACATTACTAATTTCCCTACTTAACTACAACAAATGCTACACTTGACTTTTCTTTGGGCCAGAATGAGGAGAAGGGTATCTAGAATAGGACTATAGACTTTATTTTTTATTTCATTCTTATTCTGTTTATAGATTCAGAAATATGCTGTTTTAATAAAAATCACAACTTTTTTTTATCGTGACATGCCGAACAGGGCCTTATATTTTTGTTTATGGGACAAAAAGGCATATGGAGCGCTAGCTATGACGCCTAAAAAACCACCCCCCCCCCAGACCAGGCCGAACGACAGAGCTAAAAAAACCCTCTGGGGTAGAAAAAACTACTCCCGTCCGAAATCCTTCCCATAAACTGCTCCACCCAATAACCTCCACCGCCAAGCGACAAAAGAAAGCTAACTACCCGACAGTGAACCAAGAACACGCCCCAACCCCAAGAACGAAACACCTAAAAGCAGAAACCCAAACCGAACCCCTAAGGGCCAATGATCACAACTCAAATCCAATATAGGAACCCCATGGCCATATGACAAGGACCAGGGGGAGGGAGCCGAAGCCCCAGATGCAAAGGGTATAAGGGAAACCACCCCAAAGGCGGCGACCGAGAAGGAAGGAGAGGAGGTGTGTGGCAGGCGTGCCAGCGACCATGTGTCCTCAGGGACATTCGACGATTGAGGCAGTAAGGTGCCAGCTTGAGAGGAGGTGGCAGTAGGGTGCCAGCCGATCCAACCGTGGAGAGGAGCCCTAAGCATAGCAGGTGTTTTACCGTGTCTCTCATGTAGTCCCTTGTTCTGGGAGGGATAGCGTCATGGTAGTGGAAGGGATCTCACCACCTGGCAGCCAGCGAAGGAGGGCCTCTGACCGACCAACCCCCAAGGAGAGAGAGGGCCTGCGACAGTAGACCGAAGTCCATACCCTGGGTGTGAGAGGAGAGAAGAGCCAGACTCCCCTAGGCCGAGGCTGTAACGTGTTCGCACCGGGGTGCTAATCACGCTTCTGGGTACAATAGGAGTAGCGCACAAGTTGATCTACAACCTATGGGCGTACTGCCCTAAGGGAGGCTCCAAGAGAAAGATATAAAGAATAGGGACTTGAAGAGGTAACCGTTCAACCAAGTATATTAGAAATACTCTGTCTGCCGAAGTCTGCCGTTCCTCTGAGGGAATCAGCGGTCTTTAAATACAAACTTTGTCCATGTCCTGCATGGACGAATTTCCAAATCATCTGTTATACTTAGACAGCGTAAGCGGTGCGGCACGTGACTAAATGTATAAGGTCACGTGTTCGACTCCGGGCCCCGCCGCAGTTATCGTGACGGTATCTCATTACTGCACGAAACGATAAGGCATCATGCAAGTCTTTACCCTGTCACTATCCATGGGATAAGATAAGCGACTGAGGGGTTTTCACTGGATAACATGGAAGGAGCTCTGCTCTACAAGATAAGACTTACTTGAACTAGATTGGTGGGTTAGTTATTGAGCTATGACCTCTGGAAGTCTTGGTGCGCTATTCCGAGAAGTAGCCGCACCATCCTCTGCTCGCATATAACTAGGGTCATCCGGAGACTAGTTTACGATTGGTAAATAACAACTCATTGGTTGAGTTAGTTATCTTCGTCATGCACTCTAAGCTATGCACATAGAAGAGTCATTGATAAGTCCTTTGACGGAGCTGATCACTCCACTAAGGAAGAGAGCGGGGAAGTTAGCATTCAGGGTCAAATGAGGTCCGCACTCAAAAGACACTGAACCGTTAGTATGGCAGGTACATAGTTAGTAAGGGATTGGATGTAGGGCGCGACCACCCAGACGCGCTCCCTATAAATATCGAGGTGCCTCCCGAGCTTTTAGTCTATCATCAGCGACCGGAGAAGAGATCTTATCAATATATTTATTCTACTTTACTTCTATTTTATGAGCCTTCTTGACTATCTCCGAGACAGAAGAATACAGGGCCTAGTGTATACTTGCTTGACTTTAGAGTTACCTACCCCCTAACATCATCCTTAAACAAACTATAAAACAAACTGAGTATCAAAGGATACTCGAAACCACAAGTAAAACAAAACATAAAACAACTCCTTGAACCGAACGGACTGAACTCCAGTTCCGGTTACAGAGGCCAAAGGCAGAAGTGGGCGGAAGGGTGCAGAAAGTTTCGCGATGAAACAAAAACTCACGATAAAAACCGTGGTGTTGAGTTTTCAATTGCCGGAGGTGTAGCGGAGACGGAGGATGGTCTGAAAGCTAAGGATTTTTTTTTTTTTTTTTGACTCATTGATTATTTGTTTAGGGTACAAAAAACGTATGGAGTGCTAGCTATGACGACAAAAAACCCATATTCCTCCTCTCGCCACAGGAAAAAGCCAACCCCCCAAGCCCCTCTGGTATGGAGCCAACCGCACATCTCGCCTCAAAGAAAAGAAACCCAAGCCCGGCTAGATGGATGAACAAGGAAATCCTAACTAAGAAGAAAGCAGGAAGGGCCTAGAAAACACGCTGAGAAATCCGAAAGAACAAAAGAAAGATTAGTAGCAAGCCACGTAGGGCCCCGGAGGGCAAGTCCACTCATCCGAGCGGGAAGCGACGCACTAAGCGCGCTAAGATAGCGGCCCCCCCCCAGACCCCTCCAAGGAGACAGTGCAATACCATGGAGGGAAGGAGGAGACCAGCCAGCCATGGGCGATAACCGGGGAGAGGGGAAGGTGTAGCAGTAGGATGTCAGCTGATCCGACCGTAGAGAGGAGAGAGCAGAGGGGTAGACCCAAAGACCTTAACATCATCTATCGGTGTCGTGTTCGTGTCTGACTAGGCAGCCTCTTAGGGGAACAAGAGAATGGGGAGATCAACCGTAGCCTGTTGGCTGTTCTCCCCTACTGCAACTGTAGTCACGGCCGTCTAACGATGGTGGTTAAGGGGTTGCCGACCGTGAGAAGGCTAAGCGAGGCCAACTCAGGAGGAAGAGAGGACTCCCCACCATGCGTGGGGGGAGGAGGAAGGGGGAATAAGAAAGATCATCAATGGCCGCCTAGGCAAAGCAAAGCAGATGTTTTACCGCGTCTCTCATGTAGTCCCTTGTTCTGGGAGAGATAGCGTCACTGTAGTGCAAGGGATCCCACCATCTGCCAGCCAGCCAAGGAGGGCCTCCGACCGACCAACTCCCAGAGAGAGAGAGGGCCCTGCGACGGCAGACCGAAGTCAATACCCCGGGCATGAGAGGAGAGAGGAGCCAGACTCCCCTAGGCTGAGGCCAAAGGCAGGAGTGGGCGGGAGGGTGAAGAATATTTCGCGATAAAACAAAAAACTCATGATAGAAACCGTGGTGTTGAGTTTTCAATCGCTGGAGGTATAGCGGAGATGGAGGATGGTCTGAAAGCTAAGGAGGCACCTCGATATTTATATTCCGTGTCTGGGTTGTCGCGGGCTACATCTATCCTATACCAAACAATGTACCTTCTCTATTTCCTACCCCTTTACTATTGTAACAGGGATCTATTTGACCCTGAAACATTACATCTTACTCGGACTACGGTTTCCATGCGTTGTCGTATTTCGGTGAGGGTGTTCAAAACCTCTCCGGCGAAAATGCACGATTCCTTCGTCTTGGAGGTTCAAGTACAAGTGAGTGGTCGCGCTTCGAACCAACTCATTGTCTTCCTAACTCTGACTGGAGTGATCAGCTCCGTCGAGAGACTTATCAATGCGTCATTGACTTCGCAACTTGACTGCATCAACTTTGAAGACTTTCTGCCACGATCGGACTAGTCAACGTCATGGAAAAGTCCCTCAACCATAGATAGGCCTCCGGTTGGCTCTATACTATGCGAGCACTAGACTGGGCCCCGTGCCTCATCCATACGGGCACGTCCCGATAACTCATTGGACTGTTTGTGATTTCGTCCTAAAACTTTCCATCCATGTCCGAGGTGGTCAACCTCGCTTAGCACGTAGCTCCATGGTTACCTGTCCGATTGACTCCATTCTACTTTTCAGACACAGCCTGAGGTCCCCTCTTATATATCCTGCCAACAGCTTTCGGTCGGACGGACGGCGACGACGTATACGGTGTTATGAAGCATGCTTCGGTTCAACCGGTTTATACTGTCAGGACACCAAATTCCCGCAACACTATTACTGCGCGCAGGGCCAATGGTGGGGCCGGAGGGGGGTGTTGGCTATGAAATCTTCGCGGTTTTTAGGAGGTCTGTGCGCGGGGAAGGTCTGTGCGTTCATATGTGTAACAAGAAGGCTATTGTGAGATGGTGTTTTGACCAAGATGACAAGGGTTTTCCACTAAGGCTTAGTATGGTACGGGATATGGCAAGGCATTTAGAGGAAAAGCGTTCAAAAGTCAGATGTGAACCAATGGGGAGGAATTGGATGTCCCATTTCCTTAAGTGCCATCCAGATCTTGCTGTTAAACTCAGTACACAGTTAGAAAGGCAAAGGACATATGCGAAGAATCCTTTACTGATTCAAGACTATTTCAACAAGCTGTCTCAGTTGATTCAGGTAAATGGGCTATTTGCTTCACAGATTTTTAATATGGATGAGAAAGGTTTTTTGATGGGAGTGGCCTCACGGGCAAAGGTTTTATGCCACTGTAGATGAAGGAATCCCCACGTTACTCACGATGGGAAGCGCGAACTCGTTATGGTTATCGAGACTATCTGTGGTAATGGTGCAGCTCTTTCGCCCTTTATTATCAATAAAGGTGCTGGCCATTATCTTGGATGGTATAAGAACTTAAAGGAGGAAAATGAAAACTACAAGTTTAGCTACTCACCTAGGGGATGGGTAGATGATCGCCTAGCTCTAGAGTGGCTAGAACTTGTTTTTGAACCAGAAACGCGTACTATTTGTGGTAGTGATCTAAGGCTATTGATCTTTGACAGCCATGGATCCCATATCACCTACAACTTTGTCTCCTACTGTTTAGCTCACAATATTCTCCTCCTTTGCCTCCCCTCCCACTCGACTCACCTATTACAACCTCTGGATGTAGGACTTTTTAGCCCCTATCAACATTTCTATGGTGTGGATGTTGACAATTACATTCGATCAGGAAAAAACCTTTTTGGAATCAAAAAATCAGTTTTCATTCCTTTTCTTATGGCTGCTTGCACGCAAACCTTTACCCCGCACAATATTTTACAGTCCTTTACGAGTCGGAGTATTTGGCCACTTAACCCGCGACGTGTTTTAGGTAAAATTGCTCCTGTCACAGCAAGGGTTCAAGACTCTCTTGGGACATTCAAAGAACCAAAGTCTGGCTATGGAATCTGACACCGAGTTCGGGCAGGAACAAACCTCATCGATTCGCTCACCCCAGATAGTTCCGAAGAACCTATCAACCAGGTAAAGACAATTATGACAACTCTTGGTCATCAATTGGAGGAAGAAATAGCGGAGAAAGAGGTGTGGTAAGAGCTTACTCATCGGCTACAAAATGTGAATATTGTTCACAATGTTACCGATAAGCGGAAACTAAGTGAAGCACGAGTGATGGATGGAGCAACCTTGATCCAATTGCCTAATGCCCGCTTGGAGAAAGATCTTCAAAGGACTCAGGCTGCAGCCAAAAGGGTAGCCTCTGGGTTCCAGCATGGACGACGAAAAACCAAGCCAGCACAACAAATATCCTCCCCTCACCTTCAGCCAACTACACCACACCAATCAGGACCACGGACCCAGCAGGTTATCATTTCTGCTACTCCACATATGGTGCTGGTCGATTCGGAGAATGATTCAGGTTCTGCAAGTGAGGCAGAGGAGATTAGCGATCCTGAATGGACTTCTGGAGCTATCCCATGTGAGCCAGAGCCACACCCGAGTCTTTTGCCTTCAGCAATATGATTAAACCGTCCAACATGCCTTCCAGATCTCCTCTGCATATGTCCCTTCGCTCCCGGCGTCCTCCTGCCCCCTAGTGCTCAGATTTTGTACATTCTGGTACCCCCCCCTTCACATTTCACTTTTTGATATATTTCTAACTCTCCCTTTCTTTCTTGTAGATACCATTGTTTCCTTCGGCTTTGCTTTCTTTATCCCATTCATTTTAGTCTTGTTTCCTCAAAATTCATCTCATACTTTGTAGTTGTCGAGTGGGGCCATTGCACAATTGCGCAATCTAAGACAGTGTCATTTTCCCGTATTGCATCATTACTAGGTGATTTACGTTAGATCCATAGGAAGACAAATGTTCCATCAATTTTTGAGCGCGCGTATCTTCAGGTTTTTGGGACTGGATTACAATTTGCCGCGAGCGGTCCTTGAGATCCGGACGTCACCCGTCTTTGAGACCGACAAAAGGCTTTGGGGAGGGCGATGGGCGCTGCGGGATACTTCAACGGCTCGATCTTTTGTTTTGGTTCAATGTACAGTCACTCCTCTCTGTCTATAAACTCGGTAATAAGGATACGCCCTTGCCCCGTATGAAATGCTGTGAAAAACTTCTCCCTAGAAAAACCTGATTCGTTGTCCCCGATAGCTCGCTGTACTAGACGGATTCTTTGGGTTTTAGCGGTCTGCGAGAGCGACGTGCCACTATGTAGTACTAGAGAAAGTGTCCGGGCTACGGTATTCGAAACGTTTCGAATTTTCCAGTCTACCGTTATTCTTTCTGTAGAGGGCGTGAGGGTTTTCGATATCTGTACCCTCCGATCCTAATCGGGAAGATGATTACACACTAGGCAGAAACTGCTGCTGGCATCCCTGGGGACTTGTTTTCCTGGCGCGGCGTAACGCGTCGTCCTTTCGTTCCTTTCTTCTCTCCACTCGACACGGGGGTACGGATACGGGGGGGTGAGGGGGAAGTAACCAACAGGGCGGCTCATCGTCCGAGAGAATTTTTCAGGGCCGGTGGTTGGGAGGTATCAGAGGAATCAAGGAGGCTCATCGGAGCAGTATTCCGACGCGGCACTGATTTGATCCCGGATATTCCACAATCGGAGCATCTCACGTGTGCCGCACCTTTTTTAAAAAATGAATGCCGGAAGCCACGCTGCCGCATGTGGGACGACGGGAGCGGAGGGGGAAGCGAAGAGCCTATGTGTGGGAATTTTGGGAAAATAACACTTGTCATGGCGGCCGGTGGGGTTAGGGGTTTGGCCATGTTTCGGATTGGGCTCGGATTGGCGGGAGAGGGGATGGTTTGTGCGTCTAGACAGACAGCTCGAGGCAGTGCGGTACTTCTATTGACATAAACCGGCAGCCAGCGAGGGCCTCCGAATTTAAAAACCGCGAGCGCCGGTAAGAGGGTCCCCGGGCAAAGGCACTGTTGATGCGGTGGATTTGCGGAATAGAGACCGACAACCCGCCAGCCCATCGTGAGACACTCCTAGCTCCAAAGGCTCTGAATCTTAGTCCACCACCGCACGCAAATAACTCAATTCTAGCTCGATGCAGCCTGCATGGATAACGGGACGTCGATAATTGGTGGGGTCGATAGAGGATACAAATACTTTAGAATAGGGTTGTGGGAAGCGGTGGCGCGGGGCGGACCCGCGACTGAGCCTGAAAATAGTGCACTTCCGAATGGTATGGGTTCCCTTTTCGGCCAAGAGCTAGTAAGTTAGCACTGTGTCCGTTTCCCTGATTTCTTCTGGTGCGTTCCATGTTTTTCCTTTATGTATCCCCTGCGGGGGTTGTCCGTTGTCGATTGAACCGAACTTTTTCCTTCTTCCGTCCGGTTACAAGGCCACAGTTTACTGGAAATGGCTGGGAAGTACGTGGGAGTCTCCGTTATTGGCCTAGTCCGGAGTCCGGATTCGCAAGCACTGGGGTTTGCGATGAAGGACAGACCACGTTATTGGCCTGGAGAATTTCTCTCGCGGAACACCGAGAAATGTCTCCCTAGTCCTTCCTTATGTTAGCCAGATGGTAATAAGGGAGCTAGTTTATGTATTTACGGCAGACTATAAGTGACTGGGGCAGTCTTACACTTTTTCAGGCATGTAATCGGGGACAAATATTATATCGAAAGAGAAGGATAGGGGGCGGGATAACGTGTAGCGGTGGTGATCTCGGGAGCTGTAGATTGATGTGATGGCGGTTTATTATACAGGAAAGGGCATGGTCAGAGGCAAAGTGATATTCTATTATACAAAGAGATTCGCTCTCAGATAGGTTGCATGAGAAAATAGTAATGGATAGTAGCCACGCGACGCAAACCTAATCTCTATTGCTTTCTCTCTGGCCCCCTTTTTCTTGATCTAGAGCCTTATCAAGATTTCCATCCTAATCATATCCTATCACTCGTAAGGAAGAATCGTGTCTTTTTGGCCTCCAGGATTTTCTGAGGGGCGACGAGTGTCGAGTTTACCAAAAAGGGCGCTATGTATTTGCCGTTAGTATTGTCAAATAGAAACCGGGAAGGGATGTAGGGGTGCAAATGGTCTGTTCGGCCGGGATGTTGCCTGCAGGCTTCACAAAAGCCTGGCCGCCTGCGAATGCTAGATGGCACCCATACCCTTGATGGGCCTAGACCGTCTGAAGGGGTAACCACAAAACCCCTCGATGGGTCTGCACTAACTGAAGGGCTATCCCTACCACAGTCTGAGTACCTAGGCCCCCTTGAGGGCCATTTCAGAATCTGGAGGAAAGGTATATAACCTGCATGCGTCCGTCCCGTCCAAGCCAAGGACGGACGGGCTAGACGCTTGGGAACACTGAATTCTTAGTCATTCTGATCCTGTTCTCGAGCTTCCTTGAGATGACGGACAATGCTATGCATTCCGCCTTTCATGGCCATGATAGTGTTGCAGGCACTAGTCTCAGGTATCTCACCCACAACAAGAAGATCGATATAATCTGCTTCTATCAATATCATGATTGAATCGGTTGCCAAAATTCTGGTCTTTCCGGCCAAGAGACCCTTAGGGCCCAGAACATTATCGATAAGGTGCCTTCCGACACGCTCGTCAACGGCAGACAGGGGACAGTCCAAAGGTAAACATCGGCACAAGCGTAGACGGCAGGAGCGATGGCCAAACGAGCCTTCTGACCCCCGGACAAAGAGATTCCCTTCTCACCAACTTCTGTTTCATCACTATTAGGTAGGGCACAATCTCTGACGGTGGCCTGGTAAAAGTCTGGGTCATAGCGGTGCCCAAACACGATGTTATCCGTAACGGAAACATCCACGATCCACGCCAACCGGGGCGACATAAGAGGTAGATCCTCTTAGAACAACTTTGTCAGACACTTTCCACAAATCTCCGTGAATTTCCTGGAGGAAGCTGCATTTCCCGGCACTGACTCGTTCCATACCTCTAACAAAGCGAGCAATACCGAGGCCGCAATTGCACCCGCAGCTAAAACCTGCAATTATCATATCCCTAAGCAGACCCCCCCTTAACAGAAGCCCGCAGGTTTTGTACTAGAGAAGACACAAACAACTCACCAATTTCAAAGTAGAGCTCCAATCCCTAACCGGACCCACCGGCTTCTGCCGTGGGAGCCAATACACCTGAAGAGCCCCAAAAAGGATGACCCCCTAGCCGACACCATCGATGATCGAATCCAGAAAACAAGGCGTGAAGTCATTGCGTCCATTAGTGGAGATGGGACCCCATCCTCCAGATTCGCAAAACAGCTGAAGTCACCTCAGGGAAAAATAAAACAAAACAAGAATCACGAAATACAGCGGAAAAGGAGGTGCAAAATTTGGGGCAAGGATAAAAACATGTGCTACCGCTCTCCAAGAATTGAAGGGAACGAATTTCTGGTTCAGTTGCTATGCATACACCTTGGCCAAGGTGTATGCATAGCAACTGAACCAGCGTGTACTTCTGGTACCATGTGACACGTGTTGTATTCTACCGGGAAATAATTGGGGGATGTCTCCGGCTTCCGAGGAAGTTCTTCCCACACCTCTACCCTCCAGCCCTTGATTTTTCGATTCGTTTTTCCCCTTCACTTTTCCCGTAATTTTCTCCTCACCCATCAATAACAATGCCTTATATGAGTAAGAATATCCTTTTTCTTTGACCCTCATTTGATTTCTGGCTGGCCAATGGATATTATCAAAGAATTGGCTGAGAAGTTTGCAAACCCTGTAGCAACTATTTTTTGTGCAGGATTACTGTACTACTCCGATATGGCAACTAGGTATGTCGTGCCCGGTGTCAGAGGAGGAGAGGAGCGAACTTGAAAAGAAACTGAATGAAAACTTAGGGCCAGGATCGAACGCAAGATGGACCGTATGAAGGACGATCTCGAACTCCAAATCAACGAAGCTAAGAACCATCTTGCTGTAGGCATCAACCAAGCCCAGGTAATAGCTGCCGGTGCGCCATTGATGCTTCTCGATGACCCAAAAAGGATCCGTGCCATGCAAGACAGGCTAAAGGCCTTTGCGGCAGGTGTGAGAGGGGGAGGCGGTGAGGGGTGTACGCAAGTTAAGGTGTAGATCAATCCTAGATAGTTTTCATCAGGTATTAATTGTCACTTGCATAGTGGTACGGGATGGGATGGGCACGGGTAAGGGGTGAGTGATAGGGTGCAGCCCTCGATAGGGAGGGGGGGGGGGGTACTTAGGCGGTTGATCCTGCGAGCCCAATGAGGGTGCTGTGGGGGCTGGTTTTTCACCTATTTTTTTTTAGAGGAATGAGACTATGAAACCGTCCCCGAAAGGGTTTTTTGCCAAGTGTGAGGTGACACTAGTGAATTTTTCGGACCATAAATTCCCATCCTTTATGCATCTTGCACCCATTCATTTGTTCATTCCCGCTTTTCAAGCCAAGCACAGTGTGTTTAGTGCACCTCTAGCTCAAGGCTAGAGCACTGATGCTGTCCTCAAAGGAGTGACATCATGATTTTACAAGTGCCTGAGTATCCCCTAAACTGCTGAGACATTCAGCCCCGTTTGAAATGTTGAACACTATCCTATTTGAGTAATCGGGAGGTAATCTACGCAGATTCGGTCACCTTTGTCACGACCTTGCTAAGGGTCTGTTTGGATATGACCATTCGCGTCCGTTCCGTTCCGTTCCCCATACAAATTTTCTTTACCCTTCCGTTTCGTAACGGTCGTTTGTATGAGAAAATTGAACAGTCTCAAACGGTTCCGTTCCCGCCAAACAGAGCCTTTAGCATTTGAGCCATCTCAAAGACTCTATTACCAGTGACACAAAATACAGTGTCACATAATGAGTGGGAGTGGCTGCTGGCAACGCAGTCGCAGAGTGCAATCCCTCATGCTACAAGAGCAGCCTCAAGACTTCACTCTCTACGGTCCAGTGGGGCTATTCCAAAAGAGGTGCCAATTCATGGCGCAGAGCCACGAGGATTAGCGGTGTAGGGGATACAAGTGGATGCAGAGGAATTCAGCCAAGGTTAAATTACTAGCCTATTTGAGGAATCACGACAAGATAGACAGTGTGGCTCTAAAGTTTTGTCGTGCTCAGAACACCATAGAACCTGTACTGATAAGAACTGTCATCATGGCGGTACGCCAACTGGCCCCAGTGTTTGATTTTGTTACCTAGACGAAGCTTGCTTGTTCTCATTAATTCCATAATGTGCACTGGCATGATGGAGTTGGTGGGAAAACAAGTGAAGAAAGACATGTGGAGGATGATTAAAGAAAGGAGAGAATAAGGTTGCACAATGTTGGATATGGTCACGGTGGTTAGCCAGGATTGGTGGAATATCAGTTGAATGGGACTAAATAGTACTATCATTCTCTCCCATACCAGTTCTACACAAGGGGTGTACAAGGCTGGGTAGAGTTCTATAAAGATAGGTGTCAATGAGATTATAAGAACCTTCAAGTGGAAGAACCGGGGACTTAGTACTGTAATAATAGTTCAGCTGTTACTGGATACTGATATTGAAAGAATAAAATATAAGAACAAGAGAATCTCAAACTACTAAACCGGAACGTCAACCCAGAGTTGTGTCGCAACAGAGGGTGCCAACCGCGTTTACCTAACTTTCAACCGTCAAAAAATTTGGGTGCTTGAGGGTCAAAACTAGATGTAGCTCCAGAGGTGCGGCAGCAACGCTGTCAACCCCAAATACCAATACATACGGACTATGCCTGGGACCCGCCACGCCCGGAATTGCCATACCGCCACCAACAATCAGCGCGGCTCTTCTATGAACTGCTGTCAACTACCTTCATGGTACTTCTTTTTATTTTTTTGTGGCTCCTTTACAGATTTGGACTTTTGTGTCGAAGCAAGTGAAGAAATGCTACTAGAGAGACGTAAGGAGTCTTTCCTACGGAGTCTTTCGTTACAAGGAGCGATTATATGCGGTATTTAGGGGGTAGTTGGGCCTAAGATTTTAATCGCTCAGAAATATTGGGAAGGGCGAGGAAGTTGGGAATTGGGAGTTGAAAACTCTCACCTTGTGTCGTGTTATAAAAAAATTTCATTCATGCTAGGACGGTGCGGTAGACGTTGCACCACCAAAAATGGCATGTTGGGTAAACACTGAATGAGAATCGAGCCCCCGACTCTACCGACCGTTAAGACCCCCTTGACTGTTGCCACCGTCAACGAGCACTAGACCGCGGTCTGTAGGTAAACGGGCGCTTACTTTTCTTTATTATTTAGAACTCCTGCATTGACTCTTCAGTTATTAATGAAGCATCTTCCCTCTCTTGTCACAACGATCATAGATGAAACATTACCTAACGGGTATGTTTCTCGCTTCCCGTAGAGGGCGCACTGGTGCGTGTATAAACTGGATCTCGTCCTCCTTTACCCCGCTATTCCCGACTCGAGGCTAAGGGGAGAGGAAACCTACAGGGGGCCAATGCCCTTCAACCCTTTTTCAGAGGAAGAGGTAGAAATACAAAAAACTGTAGTATCATATTATACAGAGGCCATTGGCCAGCCGCCACAACCGTCGCACGAGTCTGATACACTATCGAACAAGTCTTTGTACCACCATCACTAATCATCATAATTCTTACAGCACAGTACTCGAGTATGACTGCAGCAAACCATGGGGCTGAGCTGTCCTACGGTACTTGTACTCGAGTACAGCCACTTAGGAACGCGCGGCAGGGGCTCGCTAAAAAAATAAGAAACCAAATCCTTCCTTCGCGGTGCCTGAGATGTGGTTCAGCAGTTTTCGCTTCCGGATTGGCACGTGCTCTTTGCCCAGAATAATCGCCGGCCGTTTAGGGCCCGCGACCGTTTCCCCACCTGAATGTTTTATTTATGAGCGCACCCGAGCTCTTGATCCCGATAGCATGATTTAAATAGGAGGCCCGCATTGTTGGGTTATTCATCTTGCCTCTTTCTTTTCCATCGTTGCAGCCGGAAATCCGAGACCATACCTGTAGTTATTGTGAGGAGCTCGATCAACCCCCCCCCCGCTTACATAACCACTTCCACAATGCCCTATCTTACCTACATATGACAATCTGCAAGAGGCCCTCTCCAGCATGACTTTCCCGCAATATCATTCTGGAACAGCGCTGCTGGAAGGTAGGGTGCCTTGTGCTTAAAAGGGATACCTGGCTCGATGCAACATGTAACGCTCAACCCTGTATATAATCAGTACCATACCCTAAATCCTTTACCTTTGGTAAATATATTAACTTGCATTTTCAATCATATTACAGTTGAACGGCTAACGTGCCATGCTGTATATACAGAAACTCTAGTGGCAGATGTAGGGAGAGGGTCAGATATCGGAGGTAAATGTTGGCTCATTTAATGGCAGTTTTCAGGAAATAGGAAAAGGTTTTCGATATATAAAAGTGGAAAGTCTGATACAGCATATATTTGACATGTATTGAGATTAGTATGATATGTTTTTAATTTGTGATATGATTGGAAGTGAAAGTTAAAGCGTTGCCAAAGATAAAGGATTTAGGGTATAGTACTGTACTGATTACATGTAGGGTTGAGCGTTACATGTTGCATTGAGCCAGGTGTCCCTTTTAAGCGCAAGCACCATACCCGCGAAGTCTCCACATGTCCGACGAGCGGCTTTGCCGCTACCTGAGATCTCGTTAAAGCACTACCCCCCCCCCACACACACACTTCACATCTACTGCAGAAATGACAAATGCCGGGCGGTTAAAATTACCTCTTTTCCGCCATCACACGAATCACTAAACACAATGATAGCGAGGCATGACAGGCTTTCCGTATCTGTTCTTGTCCGAGGGTGTCCTGAGATCGCTATTGTGAGGGCGCGGTTGTAGTTCTGGGGCTCAGTACCGGTACAGTCTCCACAGGGGGGCATGGCGAACAGGGATAAAACACTGCTAAAGTTTCCCAACCTTAACCTTGACCGGTCCACTTTTGCCCACGAAGTACCCCTGTTCGCCATCCGCCCAGTTTCGCCATGCCCCCGGTGGAGACTGTACTCGAGTACTCAAGCACTGGTACAGTACCGGTATCACACTGGTATTGGAGTGATAAGCTGTGATATTATTTTTTACTTTTTCTAGGTAGACACGATCAATGGCTGAGTCAACTCCTTTTAGGCTGAGACGTGTTTTACCAACATCGACACAGCCCAACGCTGAGCCAGCCAGAAACATAATCTTTCGTGCTGAAGAGCCCTCGGTCAAACAACATAAAGCTGCCGTGCTGCTGAAATTCCCTAGCGCTGAGGAGTTATTGGACACTATTTGAATTTTTTTTTTTTTTTTTAGAGCCTCCTAGGAAAACAACATGGCACTTCTACCCACTTCCGGCATTTACTTCTTTCCCGAAGACGATGTACCCCCACCCGGCGACCCAATTTACGACCGACAACGAGGTCAACCTCCGTTTGTGGGTGGTGTCGGTGTGAACCAGTTCACTGCGATACCCGGCGGCTATAGCCACCAACGGGCTACACGCGCGGGCCCCAGTTATCCACTACCTGTACCACCGACGCAACAGCAGGTCTTCCTTCCGCTGGTGCAAGTCTCGTACCAATGCCAAATCCTCACGACAGCCGCCCGGACAACGCTCACACAGATATTCTACCACCCAGGGAACCGACCCATTTCAAAAGCAACATACACATTCCCAATTTACGCTAACTGCTCTGTCGTCTCTTTTGTTTGCAGAGTGGGTAAAAGTAAGGTTATCAGCGGTGTCGTCAAGCCGAAGGAAGTTGCGAAACGCGTATACGAGAGCGCGACTAGAAGTGGGCAAATTGCGGGGCTGCTGGAGTACAACACCCCGGATGTTTTCACCACTAGTATTGGGGGTATACCCGCTGGCGTGGAGATTAAGGTCGAGATTGGGTACATTTTGGAACTACCACACGATGCGGAGGCCGACGGAATCAAGTTCACGGTTCCGCTTTCGATTGCACCGAGGTACGGACCAGCGCCGCCGGGCGCATTTGGGCAGAACGGCCCGGAGGTTTCAATGGATAAGAGTCTTCGAATGGAGATTGAGGTTACGATGGGTGAAGCGATAAAGTCTGTTGAAAGCCCTTCCCATCCAACAGCTGTCCAGCTTGGACAACATGGAAAAGGGGGAGGGAGAGCTAGTAATCAAGAGCACGATCCCAAGAAGGCCTTAGTCACACTATCTCAAACACCTGCTGAGCTTTTGAAAGATTTCGTGCTTTTGATCACTACTGTGACTCCGCACTTCATATCTACCCCCCAGGCCCTACTAGAAACCCATCCAACTATCCCCGGTCATCAAGCTTTAAAAGTAACGCTTGCACCGCGCTTCGAGATGCCAGGGACGGAAACACCGGAAAATACTGAAATAGTCTTCCTAGTTGATCGATCCGGTTCTATGAGAGACACCATAGAGCACGTAAAATCAGCCCTCCGTGTATTCCTCAAGTCTCTCCCGTTAGGCTGCTTTTTCAACATTATATCCTTCGGCAGTAATAACACCTTGCTCTGGGAGCGCTCCAAAGCCTACACCGAAGAAACCTTGAATACCGCATCCGAGCACATCGAGACGTTTGACGCGAGTTATGGTGGGACAGAACTATTACCTCCCTTGATGCAAGCATTTTCCCGCAGACACTCGGAACCGGGAATGAGTACCGAAATCATGGTTCTCACAGACGGAGCGATCTGGAGGTTGCCAGAGCTACTGGAGTATATCCAAAAAATGCGTAAGCAAAGCGGTGGGGCGATTCGGCTCTTCAGCCTGGGCGTGGGAGAAAGGGTGTCGCATGCACTCGTTGAGGGAATCGCAACTGCTGGGGGAGGATATTCCCAGATTGTGACCAGTGGTGGAGCCAGCGGTGACGCATTGGCAAATGGTCTAGAGGCGAAGGTGGTGAGGATGCTTAATAGCGCCCTGACCGATCATATTGAGGAGTATAAGTTGCATGTTTTGCAAGAGGAAGGGGACGAAGAGGATTCGGAGAGCGAGGGTGAAGAAGAGGGAGCTGAGCCAAGAGCACAGATAACCCCCGCCCATCCGGCTCCAGTACGAGTCAGAGCCCCGGCAAGACGGTCGGGGAGGATTAACCTGTTTGACCCTACTGTAGCGCCCCGCCGGCGTTCTCCTCCGCAACCTCGCTCATCGGATGTGGGCCCGGCCCCATCTTTGGCCAACATCCAGGATAGCGGAAACCGATTCGCCCACTTGAAGAAGTTACAAGGCCCGGAGGTAACCCAAGCACCTTTCAAAATCCCACCACTTTTCCCATATGAGAGGTCCGTAGTGTACCTCCTCGTCCCCCCTACCACTAAACAATTGAAGTACGCAAAGTCCGTGACTTTGAGTGCGACCACAATTGCCGGCGATGAGCTCTCACTTTCAATTCCAATCACTCACATCAAGCAGCCGGGAGAGACTGTGCACCAACTCGCCGCTAGGATGTTATTACGTGATTTGGAAGAGGGTAGAAGCTGGCTTCATTCTGATAAATGCGGTGTTCCAGGAGGAGATCGGGCGCGAGTTCAGGAGTACGTCCAGAGAGAAGGTGAAGAGGTTGGCATGAGGTGGTCACTGGCGAGTAAATGGACCAGCTTTATAGGCGTGGAAGAGGAGATTATGGACGTGGCCCCGATCCGGACCCCCGCGCCACCCGAGGGAGATCTATCAGCATTGTCAGAGGGCAGATATTCCGCCCCCTTTACACCTAGTATATCGGCCGAAACTAGTGCAGATAGTGAAGACATCATGACCGCCAGCACATCCACCTCCTCTTCCAGATTCGATGGTATCTCCTTGCCAAGGTCTCATCCTACACATTCAGTTCCCGTGACGATAGGTTCTGAATCTCTGCCGCGTGTTCTAAGGGGGGCTCTAGTGGTGAACAGTGGAGTTGATACAATGAGTCGCCTTCTGGCTCCGAGGGATACGCCTGATCCCACACATCCGATATGGGGCCGCTCGATGGCTCGCTTGAATAGGAGGCCACAGTGTGGGGTAATTCACTCTCAAAGAAGTTCGTATGCTTGCTCCGCGTCCCCAGGACCCTACCCCCCAGCCCCCCCTAACCCAGGCCCTCCCGCCTCCCATTCATCTGCCGCCGCCACCGATAGGATCATCAGCCACTCCATGCCACGCATGTCCCTCTGTAGGCCGGCGCCAGACCAAACACCCATCGGACCTCTAATTAACATCTACAGACTGATTGCAGCCCAGAAATTTGACGGCAGCTTCCACATCGCAGACGAGTACGTGGCTGAACTCCTGGGTTCCCGAATGGATTCGGCGCCCCAGGCATGCGGCGGGGATAAAGTCGCTTGGGCTTCGTTGCTCGTTGCAGTGCTCTTGGAGGGAAAGTATGCTTGTCTGAGGGATGTATGGGAGTTGGTCGTTAGGAAGATTTGGGTATTTTTGAGTAGTAGGGAAGGTGTGAGGGTGGAAGAAGCGAAAGTGATGGCGGAGGAACTTGTTGCTGGGTGGGAGTAGGGCGGTCTTTCTTGGCCTTTCCAGGTGGATTTTCGGGTTTTCTTGACTCCCTAAACTGGTTAATGGATTGTGGGGGGACTGTGTTTGTTTTTTTACTCCTTCCCATTTGTCTTACCCGAGCAATTCTTTCTTTCCCTTTCCCAGTCCCGAGTCTGGTCATATACATCACTCGCTAGTGTTTTTCTTTGGAAACTTTGGTTTAGTGTGAAAGGTGTGTTATTGGGGGCTGTTTTTGCTGTTTGTCATCACAAAAGGTATTTTTCCGATGACCCGTTGCGTGTTGCACGCTGTTCCAAAAACACACCTTGTTAAAGTTTTGCGAAAATGAGGTGTTGATGGCATTTCGCAGCCAAAAATATTGCCTGATGATATGTTAGAAACCAGAGATATCAAGCAAAATGCTTGCAAACTTTCAATTTTTCCCAAAGGAGTTAGCCAAATAAGCGCCGGGATGGAGAATACTTCCAATGGCCCTAAAGCCATCTATAACCAACTAGAGTGTAGGGCCCGGTGGTCCCAGCCTAGCCTGGCAGTCCCCCGAGCAATTTGCCCCGGATAGGACCACGGCTAGCGATCCCGTCCGGTCTCTTCTTCTTGGCATTATCCCCGCCGTCCATGTGGGCGGTTGGGAAAACTGGCTATGGAAGTAGTCGCCTTATTAGATGATCCAGATATGTTTCTGGATTTTGTCCAGCGACTTCATTGCGGGCCGGAGTAAGCTCCTTGAGGCCTCGAGGGAGTTGGAGACTATTCACTAAGTTTATGCCCGTCTGGGGCTTTTAGAATTCACACCTATAGAGTTGGACTGATTGGAATAATAATAAGAGGTGTTTTATCCTCGTGAGATTGTTGCATGAGTGGAGAGAAGAGAAAAAGAAAAGGATATGCCTAACGTACACTCATCGACTGAAAGATAATAGGCAACACTGCGTAATGGAGAATCCCAATTATACAACCTGTGCACAACGCCTAGTCCACCTATCCTAATCCTAAATATTGAACACTTCTGACAGCTTATAACTGACACTCTGACAAGCAGTCAATGATACACAAAAACCCAAGATAAAAACATGCCTCAATCATATAAGTCCCAGTCTACAACGGTTGATCTTAGTTTTAAAGCCCCAGCACCACGTCAAGGTGTCAACCACGCTGGGGTCCCACGAGCCATCCGATCACGAGCGGACGATAGCCATTTTCTTTACACAAAAAACCATCATATCAAACCATGGTCTAAAGTATCACTCCTTCATATCAGGCACCCCTCCTTTCGAGGCATGTTACCTATTGCTCACTGTTGGCAATGGTAAAGATGATACTGCTCGTGGGAGCCGGGACGCTCCCGGCAGGGCAGGAACTCTGGCTGTCGCTCACAGTCCCGGAGCTCCTCCGCAACTGTGATGCAAAGTCCATGGAGAGGAAAGAAGAGGATTTGGTTGGGGGGGGGGGGTGTATTTATAAGAATCCAGGGGGGGCGGCAAAAAAAAAAATTTTCCCTTGGAATTCTCAAGAGGGTGGAGGTGAGGCTTAGGTTTTCGAACAGTAGGGTTCACGAAAAAGCTTTTATGATTCTATAATATTTTAATACGATACAACTTCCGGATTAAGCGAGATAGAGGAGTTCTGGGCGCCCGATTCTTATCTGATGTTGATTACCCCAAATTACCCTAGATAGTCAATCAAGTACCGGTAGGCCCAGTGAACCTTATATAACCTGTGAAGAGAGACTAGTGCTCTCACACTGCGCAAGCTGCCCCCCGGCCGGGGTGTCCTATGTCCTTTCCTCCCAATCCGCCATTATCCCTCCTCTTCTCCATCAACCAACACTACCGGGATCACCATCCATGTAAACACCAGAGCCTTCCAACACATCTGCTGCCCCCCCATCCCTCACTCCGTCCACTCCTCACTCCAACTTGCACCCCCCACTCTCACTAAAACGCCACAATCACCACTCCCGCCAACGGCCTGACTTCTGAACTTCCCGATACTGCCACCGCCATCCCCCAGCCCATGCAACGCAGCCACACTCTTGAGCCAACCCTACAGGTAATCCGGTCTCTGGATGTACCAACTCCCGATAAAGGACGGGAAGTATATTCAGCATCCTTCCTCGATCATTAAGGGATATCAGTGCCTCCCTGATTCTTCTTCTAATGAGAAGAAGGTTGATTTGGGCGAAATGAGCGAGCTGGAGACCCAAGTGGAGGGGTTGAGAAATTATTGTTCTGCGATGTGTATTTTTGGGGGTGCTGTGTCTAAATTTTGATGCTTCTACTTCTTGCTAAATTTTCCGGTGAGGAGGTAATCATCTATGATACCCCCGCTTCTCCGCCTCTTCCATACCTTTGTATCGGTGTGATTTTTGGGTTCGGCTCCTTTCTAGGGGCGATAGTTCTGTCTGGAGATATGTTTGTCATGACAGCATACCCAGAATTCCGTAATTTTATCTTCCCGAAAACGGGTCGCAAGAAGCTGCATATTTTCTCTGTTAATCCTCAGCAGTACTACATCTATCGCCAGAGCACAGGTAACATACTCTAAAATGCCCGCGGAGGCCGGGCCCCTGTCATTCCTTTCTGGAAACTTTTAGATAGAAGTCAGTATGAGGGGAGGCTGCCGGCGACACACATACCGCCACCGGAGGCTCCCTAATAGGCCCCCTGGTAGGGGAGGTATCATAGTCTAGATATCCCGGGTCGGTGAGGTTTAGTTTGGTAGGAGCTCGGGTGTAGTTTCCCGGGCTTTGTGAGGAGCGAGAGTCGTTCTACCCTCTTGGCCGGAATCGGAGTTGATATTGTATCTTACCAGTAGTAGAGCCATGATTGGTTCAGAGCCATTCCTAGCAGCTGAGTATGATGTGGATTTTTTTTTTCCATATTGGCAACCCCCAAATTGACACTCTCTAACGCGGCGGGATTGATGGATAAAGTCCAAAGGCAGCGGAGGGGGTGGGAGGTGAAGCGATAATATTCTTCTACTACTCGTAGTGTGGATGAAATTATCACTTGCCCTGCAGACGAGGAAGCAATAATTGCCTTCGCTACGTAATCCAAACCAAGTTAGCACCGTATCACCCGGCATGTCGGTTTCCCTGGTGTTGCCCCCCTTTCCCATCTCTCCCGTGATGGGCCTCTGGGGGCGGCTAGGAGGTTCTCCAGACAGGGCAGTTTGTACTAACCAGGCCAGAGACAAAGTGGAAGGAGGGACGTCCCTTGAGCCACACGGTCCGAGGAGGGGATATGGGGGGTCTCGATACTGGAGAATCATCTCCGGGAGGGAGTAGGTTCGAGAATATCAAAACCAAGCAAAATGAGAAAATGTCCATAACCCACCACCAGCAGCCGCCCTCCCTCCGCAGAGTTCCATCTCCTGTTGCCGCCCATTCTCATCTCTCCTTTTTTTCCCCTCGCCTCGGCCTCCCGAGGGAAGGCCTTCTCCCCCTTCTCGACTTAAATCCCGTCGGCTCGATCATCTCTCCCAGCGCACAGCAGAAACATTGCCGCTTTCGCAGTTTCACAGGGCTTATTTCAGCTAAAAATCTCTAGAGAAACAGACACTACACTAGCCACAACCATTGACGGTCCTGGGGAGGGAGCATAGCCGCCAGCGGCGAACTCTATTTACTCTCCAGTAAAAGCCTTGTCAATGGAGTTGGGGTCTTGTCGATAGCTATCGCCGACGAAAAAAATATCCCCGGAAACCGGCCACTCTGGCTGTATCGAAGGCTTGTGATAACTTAGCATGACCCTTAAAAGTGAAGTGTAGCGGAGCTATCGTGGGTGCTCTGGTAAAATCGGAGATATATTTGACTTTTTGCGACTAGACTACAGTAGTTACGAGCTACCGCGATCTAATATGATACCATCGTTTGCAGGATGAAAGTTTTGCTTACAAGGCGTTTGTTATTATTACCGCCTTATGTAAAGGGATGGATCATGCATGGTACCGGTAAGGAGAATGGTCTTATCATCTTGTTCTCTCCCTCCCACTGTGAACCTAACGAACCACCCCTGATGCTATTCGTATTCCACATATATTCATGCCCAGTAACGAAATAGCTCCCATACCCACCCCAAACAGCTTTCCCCTGAGGAGCTAGCCCAGAACGGATTGACAATGTAGGTGTTTTCTGCTGCAGGATGTTGTATCCAGCACCTTCCAACCACCAATGCGGTGGAGCGATCCAAACCAAACCAAACCTTCATGAAATGACTCCCTATATTTTATGTTTCGACCTTTTAAGACTCTGTATCTAAATTGCCTGGGGGGCCGTCAGAAGGACTGCGATCGGTACATTGGTGGTGGCGGATTTTCTGACTATTTTGTATGGGAGATAGCCCGGCTCCGTGCTTTTCTAAACCCCAATTTTGCCCTATCGCATTCGGGGGCATCTAGCAATTATTTAATAACCCGTCGGCACTTAGGGGGACATTTGAGAGAATCCCGGATTATTCTTTGGGAGGTCTGAGAAAAGTTACATTCGTCAGGCAATCTAAGGCCGGGCGACCTTGGCCAGAAAACTGGACTTACTCTCGGTGGGTTTAAATCCCCTCAGCAAACAACAAAGCCCAAATTTTGTTGAAGGTTCTAGATGGATGTGGCTAGATTGGGATTGATTGTGGAAGGTTCGGTAGTGCGGCAGCAAGTTTAGATGTTTCATGGATTAGTGTGGAGGTTCAGAGATTGATGGGAGAGTTTCATTAGACATGTCTTTCCTTTGTTATCATGGAAGCATATGGAGAAAAGAGCAGTATGCATGGAGAGATAGTGAAAGGTGTGGTGATGGATGGAAGGATCAGGATTTATTGTTTATGTTTTACTTATACCGATATCTTTACTGTTAGTTTGTTGGAGTGCGAAACGAAGTTGTGTTTTACCTTACCTCTCATTCTTATTCCTCTACCGCTACAGTTCTCCACATATTCATTTAGTCTTTCCCGCTGCGTGACCGGCCATCCGTTGCTATCCACATTAACAAATTTCTCTGGGTTAGAGTGTCTAGCGACAAATTCGAGTCCCTCAGCTCACGTAAGCGATATCTAGGTTTTCCAATTTCTCATTCCTTACAGCTTCAGAATGTACCGTACTGACCGGAAAGCGTGAAGTGGCCAGTTTAGATTACTCCATGCCATTGTGCTCACCACTTCTGGCGCCAACCCCGCACACTTCCCGATTGCGGGAATATTCTCTCACCCCCCCGTTTATCCTTTTCCCAATCCTAAAACAACGAATTCGAGAACGGAAAGCTATAAAGTAAGATATCAACCCTCCAACCGGTTTACCCATTTACCCAGTCCTTTCCGGCCCCTTGATGCCCGTAGATCCCTATGCTCAGAGCCCAGACCAGCATGACAGCGCTCCTTTCGATCGCGGTCATATGTGATCACTCGGGATCTGACACCACAGGAGGTCGTTTAGCAACCCCTCAGAGCCAAAACACACCAAAAGTGCAGGTCTCCAAGCCACTATACCTCCGGATACTCATAAGTTACTTCCGGAAAGAGTTCAAAAAATGTAGCCTGTCCGAAGTATTATATATATTTATTCCTGGCCCTTTACTAAAGTTTATAAAGAGGTATGAGCATATGAACAGGGAAAGGTTGGTTGCACTGTATCCATCCCAAAAAAAACAAGGGTCTTGGCAGGCACCATGAGGAAAAAACATTCCAGACCTCACTTCTCTCCGAAAATTGGAGGGAAAAATCCCAAAACTCCTAGGTGGATGCCATTGTAGAAAATTACTTTTTGAATTTTTTCTACATTGCTTCCGTCAAATAGTGGCTGGGTACCGACAGCTCGAAGTCGTTCATTTTTGGCGTGTTTTGGCCTCTGCATCGTTACTGAACGACCTCTATTGACACATAACACTATGAAATACCCCTGAGCTGGGTCACACAAGCATCATAACCCATCTGCTGTCAGGCCACGATTATTCTGCTGTTCCCCTAAAATGGGGTACCGGAAATTATTATTCTCCCTTTTAAAAAAAGGTAGCCAAGTCCCTCGAATACGTTGTATGATTTTTGCAGATTTTTACCCATGTGCACGGACCAAGCGGCTGGGGTTTCTTTGGGGCGGTACGGTACACTGCGGTGTACGAGTACTCGAGTACGAGTAGAGTGTGATATCTTGTTCGTGGTGTTATATGATATCACACTAAAACCCATGACTTGGCAGGTTCTACAAGGCGCCCCAGAGAGCATTGACACCCGTGCGCTGTGCAACCTAGGAAACCAGGGATCGTCTGCCGTGAGTGGGCAGGGTGACCTGAAATTTTAATTTTCTCCGCGGGCCTTAGGCCCCAATACGAGTACGGTACTGGTACTGTACCCACTCTCCTCCCCAATTATATTATTTGGTACAGTACTAGTACTCATAGTTTCGTTCGCACGCGGCGAACTCCTACCCAGGTACCAGGTAGTCGGGAAATCTGGACCTTCGATGGGATTCGGTTTCCGTCCCTCAGCCCGACTGAAGGCGCCTTAAAATTTTTAGGGATAGTTTTTAAATCCCATGTGCGCACTGGTCTCATGATCCCGGACCCTTGACGCTTGCCAAATCCTCCAGAGGGCTTACGTAATTAGTCTACAAAGGTCAACCCCGTACATCAACGGCTCCCGAGTTGAGTTTTCACATTGGGCAGGGAATTGGGGTCCATATCTGGAGCGATGATGCCAGTGACTCCGACTCTGAGATACCAAACAGACTCCTCCGTGTGAAGCCAAAGTTCTGGCTCTTGTTAATGGATTCGATTGTTATTCCCCCGTCCGGGTATAACATTGGTATGCCTTGGTCTATGCAAGAACCGTATCTAGAGAGCATCCCTGGTTATAAAAGCAAGCACTTGGCCGTCCAAGCGAGACCATGTCCCAGTGACCCATCGGGGGTAGCAAGTACGAGCAGAGTGACTAATTCTTCTCTACGGTGCTAGAATCCATAGGGGAGGAGCCTGTAACCCCCGCCCCCCCCCACTTCCATTTTTCCAATGGATTAGGGGCAATGAACTGCGCTACCCTGGAGTCCAGAACCGCAGTGGATGAAAGCTTTGCACGCAAGGCACCCTGTGGCGAGGGGGGTTACACATCGCTTCTGGCACTACGGTTCTTGGAATCCTGTTCACAAATACAGTACTGTACGAGTACACTGCCCCCCATCCCATCCGACCAGCAACCCAACTACTATTCCCTCATGACCAATTCGGATAGCCCAATGTGGTATTGGCCAACCATCAGTGGCCAATACCGATACAGTAACGACACGGTACCATAATATAATCAGTGCCACCCTATCAAGGAATATTTCCTATTACTCTAGGTTCCCTCTTCCGACTACCGGACGTCAATTGAGATTTCGGGATTTCGGGATTTCCTCTATTTGGCGCATATTAAGCTGTTTACTGCCACTTTTGGCCGCCTTCCCGGTCCAGTAATTACACTGTAATTCCATTGCCCGAAGTAAGGCTGTCCGATCCCACTTTATGAACTGGAGTAATTGAACCTCACGCCGGGGCGCTGGAGACGGCTTTTCTTTATTCCTCTCAACAGAGGGAAGAGCCAGTTTCTTCGAGTGTGATTCCCCCCTTTTAACCGAGGGGGAGAGTTCTGAACGCCTCGACGTGAGGCTCAATTCCCCAACCCCCACGTACGGCACCGAGGCTATGATCAAACTACGCCGGTTTAAGGAGGGGGGTTTTTTTTGGGGGGGGTGCTGAAAGAACTCGTTGCATTGTGGGCAACGGAATCTTTGCTCTGCGGTGCTTGGGCTGCGGTCTGGCCGTTTGCTCTTCTGGGGTGGCCGGGGCTGCTGCCATTTGGGGCCCAGTTTGTCAAGAAAAAGCACCAAGTTGTCTCAGGCGGCGATACCGGTATTCCCGTCTGAATTCTTCGTTCGTGGACGCACCCTAGTGCTTAACCCCCACAGTGTGATCTAATTTAGGCCCCCCCCTCTCAGGAATCCTTTTCTTGCATCGCTCCACTCTATTACTGTGCTAGGAAATCCAGAGCTGTAGTTATTGTGAAAGGTTGACTCTGAAGCCGGTTGTCCGCTTGCGCAGCCACTCGGCCGGCAATTGAACCGTGTACGAGTATTGTACTATGAAGTCCAGAATTGCCTTCTCCGGAAAGGGGGAAAAACACGCCGGGGACACAGCCCCTTTCCCACGTCCGGGACGGGAGGGAAAATTTTCTTGACTATCCTAAGAGAGGAAAGTCCAACGTCATAGCACACGGTTCAATTATTCAAGCTTCGACTATCCCGCCTGTAATTACCCTATTATAGTACATGTATATCACAATCCCCAAAGTGACCGCCCCCGGCTTGAAGGCACTGCAGGGTTGTTCCGTACCGGTAGTGCCCGTGAGTTATAATATTTTGTTTTCTTCGGGGCAGATATACCAGGTGGTTGGGTCTGCTCAGCCTTTCAGCCCTGCGGACCACATGATATTTTTATATTTCTTCGAGCAGATATAAACTGCCCTCGACCCCTTGGATTCCCAACACTAAAGAGCTATCATACCAAACTCGATTTAAGGAGATCACGAACCTCTGGGAAACCAAAATGCCACACCCGACTTCTGGCATTTACTTCTCTCCCGAAGACGATCCCCCCCCGCCTAACGACTCGTTTTACGACTTACAATCAGACGAACCTCAGTTGATCGGCAGCTTCAATGTGAACAGCTTCGACGCGATACCCACTAGAAATAGCCCCCAGAGGGCTCTACATATGCACGCCAATAATCTACCCCCGCGGGTGGAGGTACAGCAAGTCTTCCTCCCGCTGGTACAGGTCTCGTACCAATGCCAAATCCTCATGACAACTGCTCGGACGATTCTGGCACAGACATTTTACCACCCGGGGAACCGAGCGATTTCCAAAGCAACCTACACATTCCCACTGTATGCAGGTTGTTCCGTCATTTCTTTCGTTTGCAGAGTCGGCGAAAGAAAGGTTATCACTGGCGTCGTCCAACCAAAGGAAGTTGCGAAGCGGTCGTACGAGCGGGCTATTAGTAGCGGGCAGATTGCGGGGCTGTTGGAGTACAACACCCCAGATGTATTCACCACGAGCATTGGGAATATACCTCCCGGTGTGAAGATTAAGGTTGAGATTGGGTATATTTTGGAGCTGCCTCATGATGCGGAGGTCGATGGGATCAAGTTCACAGTTCCGCTCTCGATTGCGCCAAGGTACGGACCACCGCCGCCCGGTGCATTTGGGCAGAATGGCCCCGAGGTTTCGGTGGATAACAGTCTCCGGATGGAGATTCAAGTTACCATGGGCGAAGAGATAAAGTCTGTCGGGAGCCCTTCGCATCCGACATCTGTCCAACTTGGACAGAATGGAACGGGGAGAGGGAGAGCGAATTCTCGGAGGCACGATCCCAAGAAGGCCCTAGTCGTTCTATCTCAGACCCCTGCTGAGCTTTTGAAAGATTTCGTGCTTCTGATCACTACTGTTACTCCGCACTTCATATCTACCCCTCAGGCACTGCTAGAAACTCACCCAACTATCTCCGGCCATCAAGCTTTAAAGGTGACGCTTGTGCCGCGCTTCAGGATGCCAAGAACAGAGACCTTGGAAAAGACCGAAGTCATCTTTCTAGTTGATCGATCTGGTTCTATGAGCAACACCATCGAGCATGTAAAATCAGCCCTCCGTGTATTCCTCAAGTCTCTTCCGTTAGGTTGCCTTTTCAACATTATATCCTTCGGTGGTCGGTGCCACTTACTCTGGGAACGCTCTAAAGCTTACACCGAAGGAACCTTGAATATCGCATCCTCGCACATCGAGACCTTTGATGCGAGTTATGGTGGAACAGAACTATTACCCCCCTTGATGCAAGCATTTTCCCGTAGGCACACGGGACCTGGAATGAGTACGGAAATTATCGTTCTCACGGATGGAGCGATCTGGAGGTTGCCGGAGCTACTAGAATATGTCAAACGCATGCGCAAGGAAAGTGGCGGGGCGGTCCGGGTTTTCAGCTTGGGTGTGGGAGAAAGGGTGTCGCATTCCCTCGTCCAGGGAATTGCAATGGCTGGGGGGGGGTATTACCAGGTTGTGCCTTGTGGTGAGGGAGGCAGTGACATATTGGCCTATAACCTAGAGGCGAAGGTGGTGAGGATGCTTAACTGCGCTTTGACGGATCATATTGGGGAGTATAAGTTGCATGTTATGCAAGAGGAGGGGGATGAAGAGGATTCTCAGACTGAGAATGAAGAGAGAGATTGGCCGAGAGAGCAGATGACATCCACCTACCCGGCTCCGGTGCAGGAAACACCCCCGCAGGGGAGATCGAGGAGGATCACTCTGTTTGACCCTACTGCGGCCCCGCATCGACGTTCGCTTACTCCCCTGCTAGGTCCAGGCGTGATCCCAGCCTCAACTTCGGGAATTTGTGCAGACAGTGGAGGCAGGTTCGCCCATTTGGAGGAGCTACCGAGACCGGCGGTGATACAAGCCCCCTTTGATATCTCCCCCTTTTTCCCGTATGAGAGATCAGTAGTGTACCTTCTCATCCCCCCTACCACCAACCAATTTGAGTACGCAAGGTTCATCACATTGAGCGCAACCACAATCACTGGTGACGAGGTCTCACTTTCGATTCCCATCACTCGGACCGAGCAGCCGGGGGAGACCGTGCACCAGCTCGCTGGTAGGATGCTATTACGTGATTTCGAGGAGGGAAAAAGCTGGCTTCATTCCGGTAGGTACGGAGTTCCAGCAGGAGACCAAGCGAGAATTCAGGAGTACATCCAAAGAGAGGTTGAAGAGGTTGGCACTAGGTTGTCGCTGGCGAGTAAATGGACTAGCTTCGTTGGTGTCGAAGAGGAAATACCGGACGGTGCACAGGTCCCGGCCCCAGAGCCACCCGAGGGGGAGCCACCAGACTACCGGGAAGGCAGACACCCGGCTCCTGATATCCCCGGCGGCTCATCTGAATCTATTGCAGATAGTGAAAGCAGAATGTCCCTCGACGATTCCACCTCCATCAGGTTCGGTAGCATACTCGTGCCGGGGCAGAATCCTACGAGTGCACTCCCCACGGCGGCAGGTTCTGGGGTCCGGTGGGGTGTCATGGCAGGGGTTCGAGCGATGAATAGTGGAGTTGACACTTTGAGCCGTCTTCTGGCGCCGAGGGATACGCCTGACCCTACACATCCCGTGTGGGAAAGCCCCACGCTCCATTCAGATCGGAGCCCACCACGGCAGCGCCGCAGACCTGCTCCACAACGAGAGTCCACTCGAGACAGCACAGCGGAGAGTGGCGACCGTATCGCTGATGGGGCAGCTCCAATATGTCATAGAGTGATGGGACAAGAGGTACCGGTACAACATCAGCATCCACCCCAACCCCAACCTCAACCTCAATCTCAATCTCAATCCCAATCCCAATCCCAATCCCAATCCCAATCCCAATCCCAATCCCAACCTCAGCCACAACCGCAACATCAACCTCAATCCCAGCCTCAATCTCAATCCCAACCTCAATCGCAGCAGCAGCAGCAACAACGGCTGCAACAGCTGCAGGGGCATAGGCCCCGCTCATCTCCACTGGTAATCAGGAGAACGCGAGGTTGGGCTCGAGAGAAGTTAGCCAGAGAGGTAGTTTACGAGCGGCCCAGAGCAAGCCTGGTGACTGTAGAATGCGGTTCAGGTGTTGGGGCCCAGGTAAAACCACTTCCATCATTGGGGACTCCGGAACCGGCACGCTATCGACCTAAAACCGGCCCCTTCAATCGACCTGCCTCTCCTGATGAACGTCTGCCGGAAGAGTCCTTCGGAGCGAACGAAACGCCCGTCCATGCAGAGCCCCAACTGCCTATCCCCGGATATGTGGCGCCACTCTCCTCAACCAATTACGCTGGCGCCGTGGAAATACCACCCCTAGCGCTCGCCACATCTATTGACATCCACAGACTTATAGCCGCGCAGAAATTTGACGGTAGCTTCCCTATTGAGGATGCTTACGTTGTCCAACTCCTAGGTTCCCTAATGGACCCAGTGCCTGACCTGTGCGGGATGAATAAAATTGCTTGGGTGGCGTTGCTAGTTGCAGTGTTCTTGGAGAGGAAGTGTGCTGCTCTTAGAGATGTATGGGAGTTGGTTGTTTTGAAGATTTGGGGGTTTTTGCATTGCAGAAAAATAATGAGGAGGGGAAAAGCGAGGGACGCGGCGGAGGAATTAGTCACCGGGTTGGGATAGGGTTGTGTTCCATTTTCTTCCCGAGGGGGCTCTGGGGCCTGGTTCATGTGTTAGAGGGGTAAATTGATCGTGTAGGATTATGTATTTCCTTTTTCCTCATTTTATTTCTACGACCAACCTTTATGTTCCCTGACGGGGCCATAATATATATATTATTTCTTAAAATCTGTGAACACTTAGGGAGACCCTTGAAAGAACCCCGGAGTATTCCTTGGGAGGTCCGAGAGGAGTCACATTAGTTAGGCAATCTAAGGCTAGGTGACCCTGGCCAGAAAACTGGATTTTCATATGATATCTTCCAGTGCTCAAATGACTGAGCACTCTTGGTAGGCTTAAATACCCTGAGTAAATAGCAAAGATAAAATTGCTCCGGGATAGGCTTAGATTGTCTAACGATAATTTGGGTCCCTCAGCCCACGTAAGCGATAAGTAGGTTTTTCATTAAAAAATTTTCCACAGCCTCAGGCCATACACTTCCCGACTGTGGGCGTATTCTCGCATCTCTCTGCTTATCCTTCCCCGAGCTTAAAACAACCTATTCGACAAATGAAAGCCGTAAACTAAGATCCGTCAACCCTTCCAACCGGTTTACATATTCATTTCGTTTCGGTCCTCCCATCCTTTCCGATCCGTCGGAGCCCGTCTATCTCTGTGCCCAGAGCCCGGACCAACATTACAGTGCTCCCTTTGATCGCGGTCATAGGTGATCACTCGGATCCCGAAATATAATACTGTGCAATATTCTGAGCTGGGTCACACAAGTGTCATAACCCACCGGTTTTCAGGGGGGTTAAGGGAGGAAAGATAACAGGGTCCCTGGGGTACAGTACTGGTATGTTGTGCGATTTTTGCAAATTGCCACCTCCGAACAGGATTAAGCGACCGTTTGGAGCCGTTACGCTCTGTTACAACGTCTGATATCTTGTGCATGATACAATATTATGATATCATTTTAACGCCCATGTCTTGGCAAGTTCCACAAGGCCTCCAAGAGAGCATTCGACACCTGTCTGCTGTGCAACCTGGGAACCCAGGGATGAACTTCCAATTTTCTTAGTGGGCTTGTGGCCCAAATACCGTACCCCTCCTTTTCGATTCAATTGTTTGGCATCATATGTCGGTCCAGTGCTGCGGCACGCCCCAGCCCGAAGCATTGGGGCAGGCACCAAGGTTGCTATAATATTCCTTTCCATGGCGGCAAACCTCGCACCAAGGAAGACGCAATAGTTTTACACTATTGATGAAATAAAGAGCTTTCCCCCTTGTCTGGATTGAAAACAGACAACGAGTACTGATATCAAAGGATACCGGCCTTGTGCAATTGTATTTATAAGTTCTGCATCTAGCTCATGGTTATTTCCCTTGATCATCACGATGGTTCCTATCATTGCAGTTCATCTTCCTGCACAACTTTCTTTTCCAGAATTACTCTACAAAGGACTCATGCTCTCTTAAAAAAATCCACTAGCTACCTTGAAGCTGTCCCGAAAAACGTCCCCATTTCAGTACCGTATCTATTTTGTGTAAAACTCATAGTTTCGTTCGCGCCAGACGAATCCTTGGCCGGGAGGCCCAAATCTTTTCTGCGATTCGGCATTCTCCCTCAGCTGGATCGAGACTCCTTAACACCGTTCACAGATGGTTCTTGAATCCCATGTGGGCACTGGTATCATGATCCCTCGGCTCTTACCAAAGCCGACAGAAGGCTTATGTAATTAGTCCACGAAGGTCAACACCTACCTACATTCAACCGCTCTTGAGTTGAGTTTTTACTTTGGGCGGGGCATTGGAATCTATACCTAGAGCGATGATACTAGAGGCTCCGACTCTAGCAAATACCCGAGTCGGCTTCACCCGGTAGAGACAGGTCGGGTCTGTGCTAATGATTTCAATTGATTCTCCCCCTTCCCTGTATAATATTAGTATGCCTTAGTCTACGTAGGTACATTACCGTATTCGGAAAGGATCCTTAGTCATAGCTAAACGCAAGCACTTGGATTTCCAAGTGAGACCGTACTCCAGCGACTCATCGGGGGTAGTGTCAGACCAAGGGATTGCTACTAGCACGAGTAGGATGACTAATCTGTTCGAGTTGGACACAAGAGTCCCTTCCATGCCGGATAGCCAACTCCGAAACCTGCAACCTCTCCTCTGGTTCTCGGACTCTTCGCAATTACGGTACTGGCGTGGAAGTGCCTCCGTTTACTTCCGTAATTTGGATGCTGTGATTGACCGAGCTGACACCTGTGCAATCTGGCTGACCGTACGACGTGATATTCAATCGGATGGGAGAATAGGATTATGCTGATAAAGTTGACAGTAAAAACTCAGTGAGAAAGCAAGACAAAAATGGTGGGAAAACAGAGCTCAGATACAACAGGAAAGAAGGCGGCGTAGTCGGTCGTACAGGATGGGTTGCTCATGTCTTCATTCCTCCTCTCCCCGAGGAAGGCAAGGCCATGCCCCCAGGCGAAAATTTTCCACTTGCTAAGCCTCTTCCCAAACAGAAAATTCTATGGGTAAAAACCAGCAAAACATGACCAGAAAACCCCTAAAACATTCTTCCTGCCACACAGGTACTGTACGCTACCGCCGTATCCCAACCGGGCAGCAACCCAACTACTAGTACAATATTCCCGCATGGCCATTTCGGGCACCCTAGTGTAGTATTGGCCAATCATCCGCGACCACCGATAAGATACCAAAATATAATCAGCGCTATAATATCAGGAATATTTCCTACTCTTCTAGGTTCCCTCTTCCAACTATCGGGCATCAATTGGGATTTCAATATTTCTTCTTCCTGACACATATTGAACGATTCGCTACCCCTTTTGACGCGCTTCCCAGTTCCAACGGCTCGCAACAGCATCACCTGGAGCAAGGCTGTCCAATTCTACCTTAAGAACTAGTTTAATTGGGCTACACACTGGAGTTGGTTTTTTGTTACGGTATTTATACCAACGGAGGGTAGAAGGCCAGTTCTTTCCGGTGCGATCCTCTCCTTTTAGCCAAAGAGGGGAATTCTGGACACCTTGCCATGAGGTTCGATTGCCCCACCCCCACCACAGCCTGGGCAACCACCAAACCACGCTACTTTAAGGATGCTTGGGGGGTGCGGAAAGAACTCACCGCATTCCGAGCAACGGAATTCCTCCCCCGCAGTGCATGGGCTGTAGTTCTACCGTTTCCCCTACCCCCCTAAACGGCGAGTGCTGCCGCTATTTGGGTACTATTTTACTATGAAAATGCACTGAGCTATGCTAAACGGGGTTTTTTCCCGTCTGGATGTTTTTTCTCATGGGCGTGCCTTGGTGCTTAACCCCCATGGTGTCATTTAAATTAGGGGCTCTCATTGCAGGAATCTTTTTCTTGCATGGCTCCTGTTTACTGCCGTACCAGGGGGTCCGGAACCGCAGTTATTGTGAGAGGTTCTGCATCAAAATCAGTTACCCGCTTAGATAACTATTTGACTAACTCCCCATCTGACCGGTAATTATTAATATTATATTGTAATAATATTATGACAATCCCCAATGGACCCCCGTACGGTACAAGTACTTAGGGCTGAGCATAGATGAGGCGAGCTATGATAGGTACTTAAGTCGGCTAGACCAAAGTGTCAACTGGCCAGAGCTTGGTGAGCCAGGCTATCGGAGCAACCGGTATCGGCGTTTCCTTTGGAGGGGGGAAAAAGTGAGGCGAACGCGAAACGTAAATTTACCAACCAGAAAACTTCATGTTCTCTCGTTGGCAGGGCGAGCCAGGAACCAACGAGCTCACTTAAATTTACCGTTAGCCCCATGCACCAGGGGTGAAGGGTGAGTCTGTAGAACCCCTCTGGTCGGTTCAAAGGCCTTCCCGTCCACTCAGAGAAAGCTGTAAGCTCCAGCCGCTGGGTCAAGAGTTCTATGATACAGACTTTTTCCCTTCACCAAAGATCGGCGCAGTTGGGCTGTTTGCGGTAGCCGCATAATTGGGGTTGCACACACCTAATTTTGACCACCCAGACCAGTTTTCTACAGCCTTATGGGCACACCCTAAGTACCCAAGGAGAGCATAAAATCACCGCAACCTTATTCAATCATACCCTTAGGATATTTTTAGTTTGATATCATTTTTCCTTTTTCTAGGCTGATATTCCTGATGATTATATTTTCTCTGCCTTAGACCGCTCGGACCGCATAGTCTGTCGTGTCCCCCCGACTAGACATAAACTGACCCAGACCCCCAGGATCCCCCAAGATTGTACTATCGTGCCAAACGCTATTTAAAAACAAAACACGAGCCTCAAAGGAAACAAAATGGTACTCCCTAACGCTTCTGGCATTTACTTCTATCCCGAAGACGATCCTCCCCCGCCCAACGACCCGTTTTACGACTTACCACCAGGTCAACTTCCATTTTTCGGCAGCTCCGGTGTGAGCGGCTTCGGCGCGGTGCCCGCTAGCGATAGCCCCAAGAAGCCTACAAAGATATGGGCCAATGATCCACCACCGGCAGGGGGTCAGCAAGTTTTCCTCCCGCTTGTGCAGGTCTCGTACCAATGCCAAATCCTCATGACAACTGCTCGGACAGTGTTGGCACAGACGTTTTACCACCCCGGGAGCCGACCGATTTCCAAAGCAACATACACATTCCCACTGTATGCAAATTGTTCCGTCGTTTCCTTTGTTTGCAGAGTCGGCGAAAGTAAAGTCATCACCGGCGTCGTCCAACCAAAGGAAGTTGCGAAGCGGTCATATGAGAGGGCTACCAACAGTGGGCAGATGGCGGGACTGTTGGAGTACAACACTCCAGATGTATTCACAACGAGTATTGGTAATATACCAGCTGGTGTGAAGGTTAGGGTTGAGATTGGGTATATTTTGGAACTGCCGCATGATGCGGAGGTCGATGGGATCGAGTTCACGGTTCCGCTGTCCATTGCGCCAAGGTACGGACCGCCACCGCCGGGTGCATTTGGGCAGAATGGCCCCGAGGTTTCGGTGGATAACAGTCTTCGGATGGAAATTGAGGTGACAATGGGAGAAGAGATAAAGTCTGTCGGAAGCCCTTCGCACCCAACATCTGTCCAGCTTGGGCAGCATGGAACGGGGAGAGCAAATTCTCAAAGGCACGATCCCAAGAAGGCCCTAGTCATTCTTTCTCAGACCCCTGCTGAGCTTTTGAAAGATTTCGTGCTTCTGATCACCACTGTTACTCCGCACTTCATATCTACCCCTCAGGCACTGCTAGAAACCCATCCAACTATCCCCGGTCATCAAGCTTTAAAGATAACGCTTGTGCCGCGCTTCAAGATGCCAAGAACAAAGCCACCGGAGAAGACTGAAATAATCTTCATAGCTGATCGATCTGGTTCTATGAGAGACACAATCAGGCATGTGAAGTCGGCCCTCCGTGTATTCCTCAAGTCTCTCCCGTTAGGTTGCTTTTTCAACATTATGTCCTTCGGCAGTCGGTGCACCTTACTCTGGGAGCGCTCCAGAGCTTACACCGAAGGAACCCTGAATATCGCATCCGACCACGTCGAGACATTCGATGCGAGCTACGGTGGAACAGAACTATTACCCCCCCTAGAGCAAGCATTTTCCCGGAGGCGCTCAGAACCTGGAATTAGTACCGAAATCATGGTTCTTACGGACGGAGAGATCTGGAAGTTTCGGGAGCTACTAGAATACACTCAACGGATGCGCAAGGAAAGTGGTGGGGCGGTTCGGCTTTTCAGCTTGGGTGTGGGAGAAAGGGTTTCGCACGCGCTCGTTCAGGGAATTGCAATGGCTGGGGGGGGTATTCCCAGATTGTGCCTTGCGGTGAGAGAGACAGTGACATATTGGCATATAGCCTAGAGACAAAGGTGGTGGGGATGCTTAATAGCGCTTTGACGGATCATATCGGGAAGTACAAGTTGCATGTTTTACACGAGGAAGGGGATGAGGAGGATTCTCAGACTGAGAATGAAGAAGAGAGAGATTGGCCGAGAGAGCAGATGGCATCCACCCACCCGGCTCCGGTGCAGGAAATACCCCCGCAGGGGAGATCGAGGAGGATCGCTCTTTTTGACCCTACTGCGGCACCGCGCCGACGTCCTACTCTACCGCAATATCCAGGTGTGAGCCCGGCCCCAACTTTGCGCAATTATGAAGATGGTGGTAACAGGTTCGCCCACCTGGAGAGGCTACAAGGCCCAGAGGTGATCCAAGCCCCCTTCGATATCTCCCCTCTTTTCCCGTATGAGAGATCCGTAGTTTACCTCCTCGTCCCCCCTACCACCAAACAATTGAAGTACGCAAAGTCCGTCACTTTAAGTGCAACCACAATCACTGGTGACCAGCTCTCACTTTCAATTCCAATCACCCGCCTCGGGCAGCCGGGGGAGACAGTCCACCAGCTCGCTGGTAGAATGCTATTGCGCGATCTGGAGGAGGGGAAAAGCTGGCTTCACTCCGGCAAGTACGGTGTTCCTGTAGGAGACCCGGCGGGAATTCAGGAGTACATCCAGAGAGAAGGTGAAGAAGTTGGTGTGAGGTGGTCACTGGCGAGTAAATGGACTAGCTTCGTTGGTATCGAAGAGGAAATACTGGACGATGCACCGATCTTGACCCCAGCGTTACCCGAGGGAGTGCCATCGGAATATCCGGAGGGCAGACATTCGACTCGAGGTACCTCTCGTAGGTCACCTGAAACAAGTACGGATAGTGGAAGCAGAATACCCATCCCCAATTCCACTTCTGCCGGGTTCGGTAGCATACCCCTCTCATTCCAGAATCCTCCGCGTGTGCTCCCTACAGTGGCAGGCTCCAAGGCTTGGTGGGGTATCGTGGCAGGCGCTCGAGCGATGAATAGTGGAGTTGACACTTTGAGTCGCCTTCTGGCGCCGAGGGATACGCCTGACCCCACACATCCCGTGTGGGACACCCCTGCGCTGCATTCAGACCGGAGTCCACCCCGGTCGCGCCGCAAACCTACTCTACAACAAGAGCCCACTCGGGACGGCACAGCCGAGAGTGGTGGCAGTATCGCTGATAGGGTGGCTCCAATATCTCATGGAAGAGTGATGGGACATGCAGAGAAACCTCCTCAACCTCAACCTCAATCTCAATCTCAATCTCAGTCTCAGTCTCGGTCTCAACCTCAACCTCAATCTCAATCTCAGTCTCAGTCTCGGTCTCAACCTCAACCTCAATCTCAATCTCAGTCTCAGTCTCGGTCTCAACCTCAACCTCAATCTCAATCTCAGTCTCAGTCTCGGTCTCAACCTCAACCTCAATCTCAATCTCAATCTCAGTCCCAGTCTCGGTCTCAACCCCAATCTCAATCTCAACCTCAACCCCAACCTCAACCTCAAACCCAACCCCAGCCCCAGCCCCAACAGCAACAACAACGGAAACAGCAACCACAAGAGCAACCGCAACAGCAGAAACAGCAACAGCAACAGCAACAGCGGCGGGAGCGGTTTCAAGAGCGCCTATCCCAGTGGAGTGATATCCTTGCGAGGTTCCATCCGGAGCACAAAGTTCACATGCCCCACCCATTTCCAAGGGCTGTGAGGAAAGCGCGAGACTGGGGTCAACATAAGTTGGCAAGAGAGAGAGCCCTCGCTTCGTATAGAATGACCCGGGTGGCTGGGCTACTAGGATATGGCCCAGGAGTCCAGGTCCAGGCGCAGCCACTAATTTGGCCCCAGATTAACCCCGCCTCTCCTGATAAATATCCATCCGACGAGCCCACTAGATTGAAGTGGGAACCTACCGTTGCAGAGCCCTCACATCTCACCCCCTCATCCGTTGGACTACTCCCCTCAACCGCCCTCCCTCACCTTCTCGACGCCTATGGTGCAGGGTCCATTAAGAGCGACCGGGACTTTCCAGATTGGTTCGGTGCGCCCGGCCCCAGCGAGCTCGGGGCACCACCCCAGGCGCGTGGCAGATTTGTTGACATCAATAGACTTATAGCTGCGCAGAATTTTGACGGTAGCTTCCCAATTGCAGATGCTTATATTACTGAACTCCTCGGCTCCCTCCTTGATTTGGAGCCTGGGTCGTGCGGAGGAGATAAAATTGCTTGGGTGGCGCTGCTAGTTGCAGTGTTCTTAGAGAGAAAGTGTGCTTATCTCAGAGGTGTATGGGAGTTGGTCGCTGTGAAGATTTGGGCGTTTTTGCGTAACAGAAAAAGACTGAGCATGGGGGAAGCGAGAAAAGTGGCGGAGGAATTAGTCGCTGGGTTGGAATAGCGTGGCGTTTTTTCCCAGGCGAGCTTTTGGAGCTTGGTTCATGCGCTAGAGGGGTAAATTGATTGTGGAGGATTGTGTTCTTTCCTTTTCCTCATTTTATTCCTGCGATTAGTTTTTTGTTTCTGGACCATGGTAGGATCATGTATTATCACTCACTAAGAATTTTATTGTCCCGAAGGATCACAAGAGAAGCTCGATCTCCCACCGCACGCGTAGGGGTGAACAGGCCAGGGGGGTTGTAGAAAGAAACAGGGGAAGAGAAAACTAGGAGTGTGTCGGGGTTTGGAATATATAGAAATCTCGGAAGTGAAGATCAGTGAAGTGCCTCGGAAGGAGAGGAAAGCGGGGGGAAAACGGAAGAGGGGAATAGCGGTTAATGGGAAAGGGCATGATAGTTTGAATGAGGTACAGTTGCAAAGTTTTCCTGATGGTGGGAGGAGATATGAAAAAGATTGGGTTCACGCTGACGAAAAATGGAGTGGTGAGCAACAAAATCGGTGGCGGGGGAGACTAGGAGCAAAGAGGCTAGTCTGTACGCTAGATAGACATCAAGCCCAATAAAAGAATTCTTGTGGAACCTTTGATCTAGGTGGGGGAAGGGGGAATTCTCTCTCTGCTGATGCCGTATTCAGATCAGGGATCCCAGGTATCATATGAATCTTGATGATTCCACTTTTTGTCAAGCCCCCAGACATGGAGGGATAGCCACCGATGAGACTCCTGCAACCTTCCTTCTTTCGTGTTTTTTTTTTCAATGTGATGTGTGGCCTAGCTTCTTGATTGGGATGGGGCTTTTTGCAGGAGTTTGAGCACCACTTCCCAATCTTTAGAGTAGACAAATGAAAGGGTCGTTCCATTACCCTCTCCCTTGGAATTGGGGTTTTTATCTGGTCCGTGGAGCAGAAGAACCCCAATTAATTCAAAGCCACCCCCAACAGCTGAGCATAACGCGAACTTTCCTTTCTCCTCGTCGCTCTCGTTAGGTTTGACATGCTCCCGGGTGAGCACCAGCCAACCACAGCATCCGTGATTCGTACCATACCATAGGATCGGTGGCCTTGGCGGGCCCGGATTATTACTGGTCCGATAGAAAACGAAATAAAAGAGTGTGGCTTTGGCATACAACCGGTAAATTCCATTTTAAGCTGCATCCGGAGTTAGTAATTCTCTCAGCATTGCTCTCTATGTGAGTGACGCGAATCGTGGGTTTTAATAGGCCGAGAAGCCCTCCGGGCCAACTAGAGATAGTTCTATGGACTTACACTTCGCACCCAGCGCCAGATTCCCCAGAGTATACTGTCTAGGAACTAACATTACATATGGAGTGAGTCTGGTGATGGCATGACATGAGCCCAGAGAGCTCGAACCACCTATTCGAGCCGGCCATTGGAGAAGAATTTGGTCCAAATAGCCACGCTAGTCGAATAGCCGACATCTTCATCCGCAACCACATTGAGTCTCTATAGTCGTTGCGAAGACCAAATTTTTAATAAATCAACCCCGCCATTGAGCTGCACCCGGTTCGGCAACCCTAGGTTTGGTTGTAGTTTGTCTGGGGAAATGTGGTGCAATAGGTACAGTAAATACCGGACGGTTTTGGCGGGAGTTCTACGGGCAAGAAAATAATTTGTCCGTAGTCTCAATATATGTCTGTAAATCCCGATAGCGTTTTAAACCATTCCTCAGCCCTACCGAACCAACCGACTCCAGGACAACACTTTTCCCCCTTTGCACCGTTTGTCGTTTGTCTGGCGAGGCCCAAGAGATATCATATGTATATATAGGCACCAGGGAGGAAGCCGCTAAGACTATTGAGAAGGGGAGATATCGGAGGCGGCACGGCGGGGAAATATGGTGGGTGTACTATCGCTCTTTTGCGCTTCTCTGAACAGATACAAGGGATAGGGGGATGCTACCCAAACAGGACAATATCAATCCCGAAACACGTAATATATTTGGCTGAGCCCCACCCTTTTACGCCAACACCAGCAGACGCACGAGGGCAGTGAAGTTGCTCGTGAAGTAAAAAGCACTGATTTCCAAATCAGCCGATGGTTGGAGGGCCACGGACTTCTCAACTGAGCTCTCAGGGCCAAAGGGACTCCCGGGGTGCTGATATCCCCAGCCTAAACCCACGTTTCCTCCCTATTCCATCCGATGACCCTCCCGAACCTCCGCTATTACTCAGGGCCCCGCCATACCTCCCTAGCCGCTCCTACTTCCTCTCTAGGTTTATCCCCTGTCTTACCTCCTTTGCTTTCTTCCTGTTGGCTGATCGGCGCTGGAACTCGCTAGCACTAGCAAGCCACCCAGCGTGGGATACTTTCATGGGGTAACTTATTGTTTCATAGGCCTTAATGTGTGAATCGTCTGTAGCACTGGAGGGGTGAGCCGCAGTGAGGGGATTGTACTGACTTCCAAGCACGAAATGGCCTGTTTGGATCGTGGCATGTCACTCCGCTCATCATTTCTGGCAATAACCTCGCACACTTCCTGACTCTGGGATTCCCTTCAGACCTCTCCATTTATCCTTTCCCAAGGTTAAAAACCCCATTCAACAAATAAAAACCGTGACTCAAGATCCGTCAACCCTTCCAACCGTTTTACGTATGAGATTCATTTTGGTCCTCCCATCCTTTCCGGCCTCTCGGTACCAATCGATCTCTATGCTCAGAGCCCAGACCAACCTGACAGTGATCTCTTTGATCACCGCCACAACCGGTCGCTCTGACCCTGGTATCATACTGTGCAATATTCTGAGTTGGGTCACACCGAGGTATCATAACCCATCCGTTTTCAGGTCGTGATTATTCTGCAGACTCCCCCACCATGGGCACTAAAAATAAAAATAAAAAATCTTTTTTCCTTTTAAAAAAATAACCAAGTCCCTAAATTCTGCGATTATTCTTGCAAATTCCCACCACCGAACACGGACCAAGCACCCAGGGTTTGAAGCCGTTATGCTCCATTGCAGTACAAGGTATGACGTGCATGATATGATATCATTTAAAACCCATGTCTTGGCAGGTTACGCAAGGCCTCCAAGAGAGCATTTCACCCCCGTGCCTGTGCAACCTAAGAAACCAGGGAAATTCCAATTTTCTCAGTGGGCTTGTGGCCCAAATACCATACCAGTACCCCTCCTTTTTTAATTCAATTTCTTGGTATCATATGTCGGAAATATCTGGGCCCAGTGCTGTGTAGCGCGCTCCAGCCCGAAATATTGGGGCAGGCACTAAGGCTGCTATTCCTCTTAGTGGCGGCGAACCCTCGCGCCAAGGGAGACGCAATAATTTGACGCTATTGATGGCATGAAGAGCTTTCCCTCGACACTCACTAAACCCGATAGAGGGCTTATGTAATTAGGCTGCGAAGGCCAACCTACCCACATTCAACGGCTCTTGAGTTGAGCTTCTACTTTGGGCGGGGCATTGGAATCTATACCTAGAGCGATGATACGAGTGGCTCCAACTCTGATATGGAAAATACCCGAGTCGGGTTCACCCGGTAGAGACGGGTTTGGGTTTGTGTTGATGGTTTCAATTGATGCCCCCCCCTTCCCAGTATGATATTAGTGTGCCTTAGTCTACATGGGTACATTACCGTATTCGGAAATGATCCTTGGTCATAACTAAACACAAGCACTTAGGTTTCTAAGTGAGAGCATACTCCAGCGACCCATCGGGGGTAGTGACAGACAAAGGGATTGCTACAAGTACAAGTAGGATGACTAATCTGTTAGAGTGGGATACTAATATACCGTACCTTCCATACCCGGTAGCAACCTTCGACACTTACCACCTCTTCTCCAGTTCTCAGACTCCCCAGAAATACTGTACAAGTACTGCACTGTACTGTACGCTACTACCGTATCCCCCCCGACTAGCAACCTAACTACAATATTCCCACATGGCTATTTTGGATAGCCTAGTGTAGCATTGGCCAATCATCAGTGACCACCGATACGGTACCAAAATATAATCAGTACTATCATATCAAGAATATTTCCCACTCTTTTAGGTCCCCTCTTCTGACTATCGGGCATAAACTGAGATTTCAATATCCCCACCCCTTGACGCATATTAAAGGGTTCGCTACCCCTTTTGACTGACCTCGCAGTTCCAACACGTCATAATACCATCGCCTAGAGTAAGGCTGTCCAATTCCACGTTGAGAACTGGATTAATTGGGCTGCACGCTGGAGTTGGCCTTTCTTTGCCGTGTTTATACCAAAGGAGGATGGAAAGCCAGTTCTTTTCAGGATCATCCTCTCCTTTTTACCAAAGAGGGGAATTCTGGACGCCTTGGCGTGAGGTTCGATTCCCCCTACCCTCCATGGACCACCGCCTGGGCAACCACCAAGCCACGCTAGGCTTGGGGGGAGGGGTGCGGAACGAAGCATTTCGAGCAACGGAATTTTTCCCTTGCGGTGCTTGGGCTGTAACTCGGCTGTTTTCTCTTCCAGAGCGGTGGGCTCTGCTGCTATTATATCTGGATGCCAAGTGGCTATTTTTCCCGTCACAATGTTTCACTAGTGGGCGCACCCCGGTGCTTAATCCCCATGGTGTGATTTAAACTAGGGACTCTCCCTATAGGAATATTTTTCTTGCATCGCTCCTTTTTGATGCCGTGCCGTGGCAGGAGATCCGAAGCCGCAATTATTGTGAGGGGTTTTGTATTAAAACCAGTTATCCGCTTAGATAACTATTTGACGAACTCCCTATCTGACTGGTAATTATCCCCAATGGACCCCCGCGCTGCACTACCGGTAGTACAGCATAAAGTCACCGCAGCCTTATTCCATCATACCCATAGGATATTTTGATATCTTTTTTCCTTTTTCTAGGCAGATATAAGCTTACCTATTGACTAGATCTGCTCCGCCCTGCACCACTCTAACCCCATGGTCTATCGAGCACCCCCCCGGCAAGACAAATTGTCCTCGAACTCTGGGATTCCCCAAGACCGAAGAACTATCGTGTCGAGCTCTATTTAAAAGCAAAAAACGAACCTCAAAGGAAACAAATGGTGCTCCCTAACTCCTCTGGCATTCACTTCTATCCCGAAGACGATCCTCCCCTACCCAACGACCTGTTTTACGACTTGCAATCAGGCCAACCTCCATTTATCGGCAGGCTCAGTGGGGGCAGCCTCGGCGCAGCGCCCGTTAGAAATAGCCCCCAGAGGGCTTCACAAATATCCGCCAATAATCCACTTCTGGCGGCGGGGCAGCGAGTTTTCCTCCCGCTTGTGCAGGTCTCGTACCAATGCCAAATCCTCATGACAACTGCTCGGACAATGTTGGCACAGACGTTTTACCACCCCGGGAACCGAGCGATTTCCAAAGCAACATACACATTCCCACTGTATGCAAATTGTTCCGTCGTTTCTTTTGTTTGCAGAGTCGGCAAAAGAAAAGTTATCACCGGCGTCGTCAAACCAAAGGAAGTCGCGAGGCGGTCGTACGAGCGGGCTATCAATAGCGGGAAGATGGCGGGGCTGCTAGAGTACAACACCCCAGAAGTATTCACGACGAGTATTGGGAGTATACCCGCTGGCGTGAAGATTAAAGTTGAGATTGGGTATATTTTGGAGCTACCACATGATACGGAGGTCGATGGGATAAAGTTCACGGTTCCGCTGTCCATTGCGCCAAGGTACGGACCGTCACCGCCGGGTGCATTTGGGCAGAATGGCCCCGAGGTTTCGGTGGATAACAATCTTCGGATGGAAATCGAGGTTACCATGGGCGAAGAGATAAAGTCTGTCGGAAGCCCTTCGCATCCAACATCTGTGGAGCTTGGACAGCATAGAGCGGGAAGAGGAAGAGCCAATTCTCGGAGGCACGATCCCAAGAAGGCCCTAGTTGTTCTATCTCAGACCCCCGCTGAACTTTTGAAAGATTTCGTGCTTTTGATCACTACTGTTACTCCGCACTTCATATCTACCCCCCAAGCACTGCTAGAAACTCACCCAACTATCCCTGGCCATCAAGCTTTAAAAGTAACGCTTGTGCCGCGCTTCACGATGCCAGGAGTCATGACGCCGCAAAAGACGGAAATCATCTTTCTGGCCGATCGATCTGGTTCTATGAGAGACACCATCGGGTATGTAAAGTCGGCGCTCCGTGTATTCCTCAAGTCTCTTCCGTTAGGTTGCTTTTTCAACATTATATGCTTCGGTGGTCAGTGCACCTTACTCTGGGAGCGCTCCAGAGCCTACACCGAAGAAACCTTGAATATCGCATCCAACCACATTGAGACGTTTGATGCGGATTATGGTGGAACAGAACTATTACCTCCCTTAATGCAAGCATTTTCCCAAAGGCGCTCGGAACCGGGAACGAGTACCGAAATCATTGTTCTCACGGACGGAGAGATCTGGAGGTTGCCGGAGCTGCTAGAATATGTCCAACAGATGCGCAAGAAAAGTGGCGGGGCCGTCCGGCTTTTCACCCTGGGCGTGGGAAGAAGGGTGTCGCATGCCCTCGTTCAGGGAATTGCAATGGCTGGGGGAGGATATTCCCAGATCGTGCCCAGTGGTGAGACAAAAAGTGACATATTGTCGTATACCCTAGAGGCGAAGGTGGTGAGGATGCTTAATAATGCTTTGACGGATCATATTGGGAAGTACAGGTTACATGTTTTGCACGACGAAGGGGACGAGGAGGATTCGCAGACCGAGAATGAAGAAGAGAGAGCCGGGCTAAGAGAGCAGAGGACATCCACCCGTTCGCCTCCGGCACAGGAGAGGACCCTGCATGGGCGATTGAGCGAGATCAGCTTGTTCGACCCAACTGCAGCACCTCGGCTACGTTCTCCTACTCCGCCGCCATCTCCAGGTGTAAACATAGTCCCAACTCTGGGCAATTACGGGGATAGTGGAAGCAGATTTACCCACTTGAGGAGGTTACAACATCCGGAAGTAATCCAAGCGCCCTTCGAAATCGCCCCTCTTTTCCCCTATGAGAGATCCGTAGTGTACCTCCTTGTCCCCCCCACAACCAACCAATTAAAGTATGCAAAGTTCGTCACTTTGAGCGCAACCACAGTTGCTGGTTCCAAGCTTTCGCTTTCAATTCCGATCACCCGCATCAGGCATCCAGGGGAGACCGTTCACCAACTCGCTGCTAGGATGCTATTGCGCGATCTCGAGCAGGGGAAAAGCTGGCTTCATTCTGGTCAGTACGGTGCTCCAGCAGGGGACTCAGCGGCAATTCAGGAGTACGTACAGAGAGAAGGTGAAGACATTGGCATAAGGTGGTCACTGGCGAGTAAATGGACTAGCTTCATGGGTGTCGAAGAATTACTGGATGATGCACTGATCCCGACCCCCATGTCACCTGAGGGAGAGCTTTCGGGATACCCGAAGGCCAGGCATTCGGCTCTCGGAATCCCCAGTAGATTACCTGAAACGAGAGCGGACAATGAAAGTAGAACGCCCATTGCCAATTCCATCTCCCCCGAATTCAGTAGCATGCCCCTGCCAGGGCGCGAACCTCCTCGTGCGCTCCCCACGGTGGCAGGCTCTGGGGCTCGGCGGGCCATCGCGGCAAGGGCTCGACAGATGAATAGTGGATTTAACGATTTTAGTCGTCTCCTGGAGCCGAGGGATACGCCTGACCCCGCACATCCCGTGTGGGAGCCTCCTACGCGGCATCCAGATCAGGGCGCACCACTGCGGCACCACCGCACACCAACCCTACAGCAAGAGCCCACTTGGGACAGCTCAAAAGAGAGTGGTGACAGTATCCCTGATACGGAGGAACCAATATCCCCAGGAAAAGTGATGAGGCATGCGGTACAACATCAACATCAGCATCAACCTCAACCTCAACCTCAACCTCAACCTCAACCTCAACCTCAACCTCAACCTCAACCTCAACCTCAACCCCAGCAACCACCCCAACAGCAACAGCAACAGCAACAACTACAGGGGCGGTCCCATGAAGAGCAATCGCGTCTATCCCAGTGGGCTAATACCCTTGCAGGGCTTTTTCCGGAGCGCAGAGCCTACAGAGACCGCCCACCTCCATGTAAAGTCTGGAGAGAGCGAAACCTCGGTCCAGAGAAGTTATCAAGAGAGGTAGTTCTCCAACCGGATACATTAAGTCCGGTATTTGGACTGAATGGCTCGGGCGTCCAGGCCGAGGCGCAACCACCGCTATCTCTAGTCGCCCCGAGGCAGGCGCGGCTTCGACCTAAAATTGAGCCCTTCGGTCAGCCTGCCTCCTCCGACGAATATCTGCCGGAAGAGTGCTTTGTATATAACGAAAGATTTGCCCCTATAGAGCCCCTACAGCCTACCCCCTCATCCGTCGGACCACACCCCTCGACCATTCTCTCGAACCCTTTCGCTACCTATGATTCAGGCCCCACCAGGAACGACGAAGCATTTGTAGACGGGCCCAATATGTACAAGCCCCGCAGCATATTTCCAGCCCTCCGGGCACCCGCTAGATCAGTTGACATCAACAGACTCATAGAGGCGCAGAATTTTGACGGCAGCTTCCGTATTGCGGATGTTTATGTTGTTCAACTTCTCGGTCCCCTCATCGATTTACTGCCTGAGTCATGCGGGGGGGATAAAATCGGTTGGGCGGCGCTGCTAGTTGCAGTATTCCTAGAGAGAAAGTGTGCTTCTCTTAGAGATGTATGGGAATTGGTTGCTGTGAAGATTTGGGCGTTTTTGCGTAACAGAAAAAGACTGAGAATGGGGGAAGCGAGAAAGGTAGCGGAGGAATTAGTCGCTAGGTTGGAATAAGGTTCTATTTTTTTTTTCTAGGCGAGCTTTTGGAGCTTGGTTCATGCGTTAGAGGGACAAATTGATCGTGAAGGATTGTGTTTTCTCATTTTCCTCATTTTATTTCCGCGATTAGTTTTTCGTTTCTGGACCATGGTAGGTAGGATCATATATCACCACTCACCAAGAATTTGAATGTCCCGGAGAAACACAAGAGAAGCTCGATCTTCCACTGCATGGGCAGGAGTGAGAAGGCTAGGAGGGTCGTAGAAGAAACAGGGGAGGAGAAAACTAGGACCGTGTCGGGGTTGGGAATATATAGAAATCTCGGAAGAAAGTAAGCCGTGAGGCGCCCCGGGAGGAGAGGAAAGGGGGAGGGGAGAAAATGGAAGAAGAGAATAACAATTAAAGGGAAAGGGCATAATAGTTGAATAAGGCACAATTGCGAAGTTGCAAGGTGGTGAGAGGAGATGTGAAAAAAGTCTTGTCACTCTGAAGACAAAAGGAAACTAGGAGAAAAGAGACTAGCCTGCGCGCCGGATAGACATTAAACCCAACAAAAAATTCCCTTGGAACGCTTGATCCATATTTAAGAGGGGGAAGGCGGGAATTATAGTTCTGCTGATGCCCTATTCAGATCAGGGATGCCAGGTATCATGAATTTTGATGTTTCTACTTTTGGTCAAGCCCCCAGACATGGAGGGATAGCTAGCCATGAGACTCCTGCAACCTTGCTTCTTTCGTGTCCCTCTCCCTTTTCCCAGTGTGGCGTTCGGCCTAGCTCCTTGATCGGGATGAACCTTTTTGGGAGAGTTTGAGCACATCTTCCCAATCCTTGGAGTAGACAAATGAAGGGGCCGTTCCATTCCCCTCGCCCTTGGAATTGGGGTTGATATCTAGCCCGTGGAGCAGAAGACCCGCAACTAATACAATGCCACCCCCAAAAACTGAGCATACGGGAATTTTCCTTTCTCCTCGCCGCTCTCGCTAGGGTTGGCATGCCCTCGGCCGAGCAGCAGCCAACCACAATATCCGTGATTCGTACCATACCATAGGATCGGTGGCCTTGGCAGGCCCGGATTATCACTAGCCCGATAGAAAACGAAATAAAAGAGTTTAGCTTTGGCATATAACCGGTAAATTCCATTTTAAGCTGCGTCCAGAGTTAGTAATTTTCTCAACATTGCTTTCTATGCATCACTCGGTCCGCCATTCCTGACTCGAGCCCCCTTGATCCTAACCCGGAGTATCTTGCTCGTGGACAAGTCGCCCGGGCAGAGATACTAAAGTGTGGTATTGGATCACATCGAGTGGTACATCAAGAGCCGAGCTGCGTACTTAGGATGTGATTAAGTCTGTCAAACCCCGGTTCGGCTTGTCGAACCTATGTGTGTGCGACGCGAATCGTGCAGTTTAATATACCGGTTAGACTAACTTTTTGTGAGGGGGGGGAATATCTGTCGAACTCTTGGATCAGCACGGAGCCGACACTGTTCTCTGAGTGGCCGAGAAAGCCTTTGGGCCAACCAGATATAGCTCTATGGACTTACACTTCACACCCAGCACCAGGTTCCCCAAAGTATACTATCTAGGATCTAACATTGCATGTGGAGAGATTCTGGTGATAGCATGATATAAGCCCAGTGAGCTCGAACAGCCTGACCGAGCCGGCCATTGAAGAATTTGTCCCAAATAACCACGGGAGAGGATGCTAGCCCAATAGCCGACATCTTCGTCTAAAACCACAATGTGAGTCTCTATAACTGTTGCAGGGACCAAAATTTTAATAAATCAACCTCGCGATTGAGCTGCATTTGGTTCGGCAACCTTAGGTTTGGTTGTAGTTTGTCCGGAGAAATGTAGTGCAATAGGTACTGTACAGTAAATACCAGACTGTGCTGGCCCGAGTTCTACCGACAAGAAACAATTATCCCACAGTCCCAATATATGTTTGTAAAACCCGAGAGCCTTTTCAATCATTCTTCAACCTTACGGAACTAACCAGAATCTAAGATGACACCTTTCCCCTTTCGCACCGTTTGTCATTTATCTAGAGAGACCGAAGATATATATATGGGTGCCGGGAAGAAAGTCTCTAAGGCTATCGATAAGGGGAGATACCGGACGCGGCACGGTGGGGAAACATGGTTGGTGTAATATCATTCTTTTGCACTTCTCCGAACAGATACGAGGGATAGGAGTGATGCTACCTAAACGGGACAATGTCAATCTCGAAACGAGGAATATATTTGGCTGAGCTTCGCCGATTTATGCTAACACCAGCCGACACATGAGGGGAGTGAACCTGCTCATAAAAGCAAAAAGCACCTATTTCCAAATCAGCCAATGGTTGGAGCACCAGACTCCTCAACTGAGCTCTCCGGGCCATGGGGACTCCCCCGGGTTCTGATATCCCCAGACAAAACCCACGTTTCCTTACTGTTCTACCAGATGACCCTCCCGAACCTCCGCTATTGCTCAAGGCCCCCCATACCCCCCTAGCCGCTCCTACTTCCTCGCTAGCTTCACCCCCAGGCTTACCTCTTTTTCTTTCTCTTAGCCAACTGGTTGATCGGCGCTGGAACTCACCAGCACCAGCAAACGGCAGTGTAGGAATCCTTCATGGGATATAGTTCCACAGGCCTTCATGAGTGCACCATCTGTAACACTAAGGAGTGAACTACGTTGAGGGGAGAGCGGGCCCAAATAAGGTGCCCTCTTCACATCCTACTGATATCCGGAGTATGCTATTAGATGGTTCTATCCCCCATTTATCTCTTATTCCCTGCGGCATAATGTTGCCTCTCATCCCTCTTTCCTATATTTTTGTCATCAATATTTCTTCCTCTCTTGCCTACAGTATTTGCTTTACTATTGTTTACTGCACGGTTTATTGATATTATATTGTTAATAGTGTAGGCTGACAGGTGTGGTCAAAGGCTTTTAGAACGCCAGGAGGACCAGAATAGACTGGCCTTACACTAAGAAGCTCAGAATTCTCCTCTTTGGGTGCAGTGGAAGGTGGGAATCGCTCTAAGACACACTTTAATCCCTTGGCCGGGGTAAGTAAGAATGGGAGATGCAATAGACTCTGCGAAGAGAGAATCCACAACACCCTAGAGTGAGGTTCAGTCACTCCAGTACCTGTGGCAGAACATGCACCAGCCCGGGAGTGTCTGTGGTCTTGCATGCTCAACTGTTTGCTCGTTACCCCTGGTTCTTGGGTTGTTCCTATATCACTTAGCGGCATGTTTTGGTGAAGGGTTGGCTTGATGCAATTACTCGAAGGCTATAGGCCATGTGCTAGATATTCCAGGATTATGTCGGGGTTGAAGGTGTGCACCAGCGGCCGCCGCGGGACAAAGTCGGAGAAATACCCCATCGTGAAAAACCTTCCCCACCCACTACATCTAGCCCCCGGGCTTTCCCCGTTCCTACCTCGATCGACCTGCTCCCATAGCCGGCTACCAGAGTGATGGCCAAGTGCGATATAGTAGCTAATCCCGTGGCTCCGACTGACTTGGGTGTCAAGGGGCCTAGGTTGGGTTATCCTGAATTACGCTATATTCCGATTCCGTTCATGATGGGCATGGGGGAGGTCACTTCCCTGGGAGGAGGCAGACCCCACCCTAAGCGCCCGGAAATTGGTGAGTGACTAGCCGTGGCCAGGTTAGCCAAGGATGGTGGGCTGAACTTTATTATTTTTATTGAAACTTGTGGGAGTTACTTAGCTCCCCAAGCGAAATCTGAAATCAACCCCTAGAACATCCCAGACTAATATCTTGATCAAGCAACAACAGCAGTGATCGATCGATATGCATAGTTCATGTTTCCAGTAAAGTGCAATCTCCGCAAATTCTAACATCCTATACTAGTTACCGTTCCTAAAATTCATGCCACTCATACATCCTTAGTATTCCTGTTCCAACGATCAATCTCTCAACAGCTCCCATGCTAATACCAACCATTCTTCTCGTAATGCTAACGCGGTGTTAACAACGAGGACATTCGAGTGAGATATCGTGATTAGTCCCCACCCCCGGCAGATTATACGGTATGATTTTAACGTTACTATTTCTTATCTTGGCAAATGCCTCCCGTAACCCCCCCCGTATATCCTCAAGCGGGGGCCGGGATATATGGCCCTCGTATCCCGAAGTCGCAGTCACTGTATATGGATGAATTTCTGGTGACTGAAGCATATAGCCTGACCAGCGGTCATTAAAGCGTCCCATACCGGTGCGACCTCAGATGGTTTGGCCAAGAGGATCAAATGCCTTAGTGTGTGCGCCCAGTATCGGTTATAGAGGTACAGTAAAATCCGATATTATTGGGCAGTGTGCTATTAGAGCTGCATCCTATAAGAGGGTTTATAGGATACTGTTCTTCGTTCTTCTTTTTTCCGAGGAGCTAAACGACACACCATTGGCCGTACTTTTCGCCATTCTCCAGCGAACAAGATTTTGGACTCCCTAGGGCATTCTCCCATCGCTTGAGATTCTACGGTTGATTGATCGGCCTCTCTATGACATTGCAAGAGAGGGGGCCTAGAAAATTCTCGCTGCCACCGCACTGTGGTCTATTCTAGAATCCCCTGTTCCATTACCTCTCTTATTTAACCCCGAGCTATTCATGTCACCTGATTGAGGTCGTCCCCCTTTCAGAAGTGACTCGTCCGGAAAAGAAAACTCCACTTCTTTGGATCCGGCGACAGAATACGGTATCTTGAGGTTGGCTTTAGGGAAGAGCGTAACTCGGATCTCAATTTATTTTCTCTCGCACCCGATCAAGCCCCGCAGACCACCGTTCGGGCACAGTACCATTTGGAGACATTCACCTAGCGCTACTACTTTAAACCAAGGGGTTTATTCCTGCTCTGTTGCAGATTCGGAATAGCGGCTTCTCTTAACAGTTTAATGCGGTATATGTGCTAGTGCCCCATTCGCATGCCTCTCCAGATATTAGGTACGAGTCAGTGGAGTGGGCCCATGGCCGACAGTCACGTCGAAAATCTTGGTAGTACTGTAGAAGCAAAGCATACCCGCAGGATCTCGAATAATTAAACCGTGTGCTATGTAGTCCAGAATTCCATGCTTTGGGAAAGAGGCAGGGGACACAGCGAAAAACAGGACTGCTCAGCCCCTCCGAGAGTCATAAAAAAAGAAAAACACCAGACCTTACCAGAGGAGGCAACTCCAACTACACAACACACGGTTCAATTATTCAAGATTTTACGGTAATAGAGGTAATAGATTGTACTAAGAAATGGGCTGGACGCAGAAGTGAATCGCCCTGTACTCTACGTGAATCTTGCTCAAATCTCCACTACTAAATTTCCCATAAAACCAAACCCCGGAATTCAGCTCAGAAGGAAATCCAATCCACGCTGCTATCAGGAATATTTTCTGCCCATCTGGATTTCCCTTTCGCACTCTTAGACGCCGATTTGGGTTTTTTTTTACTTTTCTGGTGTAATTTAATTAATCCACTTCCCGCTCGACCCACTTCCCTGTCCGGTTGTGAGGGTTTGATGACAGTCATAGATGTTTTGCTTTTCTGTATGAACTAGAAAATATTTGTAAAGTTGATAAAATCTAGATATGGAGTTAACTACTAATTACACAGCCCCCTGATATAATACCAAGTCCGCCTATCCTACCGAACACTTCCGACAACTTCTAACTAACACTCTAACAGGAAAACAATACAATACACAAAAAACCAGGATAAAAATATACCTCAATCATAAGAGTCTACAACGGTTGATCTTAGTTTAAAAGCCCCAGCACCACGTCAAGGTGTCAACCACGCTGGGGTCCCACGAGCCATCCGATCATAAGCGGATGATAGCCATTTCCAAAAACCACAATATCAAACCATGGTCTAAAGTATCACTCCTTCATATCAGGCACCCTTCTTTCGAGGCGTGTTACCTATTGCTCACTGTTGGCAACGGTAAAGATGATACTGCTCGTGGGAGCCGGGACGCTCCCGGCAGGGGAGGAACTCTGGCTGTCGTCTACAGTCCCGGAGCTCCTCCGCAACTGTGATGCAAAGTCCATGGAGAGGAAAGAAGAGGATTTGGTGGGGGGGGGGCTGTATTTATAGGAATCCAGGGGGGGAAAGAAAGTTTTTTTTTTCTTCCATAGAATTTTCAAGAGGGTGGAGGTGAGGCATAGGTTTTCGGACAGTAGTATTCATGGAAGGGCTTTTATGATGCTATAATATTTTGATACTAGGAATAGGCCCTAGAAGTGTCGATGGGGGGCTGCTAGTAAGAGTAATTATTGCTTTCCAGGTGCTTGGTATGGTATTTTTTTAATTTTTTTTTTAGCGTTTCCCAATGCATTACTCATATCCTAGCACGTATGTTCACGTGACCGGTCATTTCGAAAGATCTTGTTTTATATAGTCTAATAAGATAGAGGGAACAAGTTGTCGAGGACCGCTTACCAAACACAGCCCTTCCCACCTCCACACAAGTGGTATTCCTCCACTACTACGAAATACCCGATGCCTGCACTTGCTACCAGTAAATCCTGTTATATATATATATTCTTTTTGGTAGTCACGGGGGAGGGATGACAGCCGGCTTTCTTCTGGGGCGATACCCACCTTTTATCCAAAGAGGGAAATTCTGAACGTCTCAGCGTTCGACTCCATTGTTCCAGTTCCTCGGGTAGACTATTGTACTGCGCCGTACTCGTACATGGCTACAGTAACCATCATCAACCTACGTCACTATAATGCATCTTAAGAGCTCACTGGAGGAACCCACTGGATAACAAGCAGCACCATCCTTCTTTTCTAGTACTTAGACTATGGTCCGGCCATTTCCGCCTCCGAGATGGGGTGAAAATTTCCGTCTGGGCGGTAATTTTACCCGCAACAAGCACCAGGGTTTGTATGGCCAAAGGGCAATCCCACCAGTCCAAATGTTTCACTTGTAAGCGACCCCTGGAACTCAACCTCAATAGCACTTACATAGCACTTTTATGATATGATTTAGATTAGGGGTTATTCCTATGTGGGTACCGTACGGCGAGCAAACAAAGGTGTTCATGATACGGTGTTTCAGATTGTAGAGGTACGGTACTTTTGGGGCAATATCATACTCAAGTACAGTACTTGTAATCACACCACAAGAAGGCCGAGTAGGCAGAGGTGCCTTTTTTGTCTTTATACACCCTCTTCACATCCCGAACGTTACCGCACTTGAGGGCCGTACAGTACTAACCTTTGTCTCCAAGCGGACTGCTCCGGTAGCCCTTCATGATGAACGGTGACACCATGTTCAACCTTTCCGAAAAAAACAAAAATGTGCTGAGTCGAAAAAGAAACCAAAACTAGTATCATGGTGCACAAAAAGCACTGAAATCAACAGTGAAATGAAGTTTCCAGTACCTACGGCAGGAAAAAAGGGGGCAGTAAAGGAAAAAATGGCCTAGATCCTACCTTCAATTTAAAGGCCAGTTATTATGCGTCAGAATTTTTCCAACAATTCCGGAACTACATGCCAACTAGGACAGCAGAGACCCCTGAAGCGAGAGGAGAACATACAATGTATTAAGTTGTACAATTGTCGGGTTCTTTTGTTTTTACTTCTCTAAATTTGATTCTCCACATTTTACCTCTTGATCGCCATTGACAGTTAGCAGTTAGCTATTAACCGTTAAATTTAACAATACTGTTACTTCTGTTCCCGAGCATCTATTCCCACGGAGGTCTGTGGTACAGCCAACTCAATCAGATGCGCCCCGCATCACAAGTACTGTCTGGCGCTTGCTCAGTAAGTATCTCTGTCTTGTACCCTTCCTTCTTACTGCTGTACAGTGCCAGGTCATCCGGAGCCACAGCTATTATAAAAGTACAGTGCCGGTATCGTGAGAGGCTCCGCATGAAATAAATTGGGTGCTTACATAACCGCTTCCTCCAAATCCCTATCCAATACCTTAAGAACTAGAACAATTGAATCATGCACTAAGACATACTTTGCAAGAACTGCACTCCAGTACAGGGTTCCCCTTAAGGGTGGAGAATAAGACCGAGAAAAACTGACCCACGGCCCTCTGTTGAGACAGACAGAAAAAAAAACATTGCGGACCTGACTAGGAGAGGCGGCTACGGTACTATGTCACATTGTGAGATTCAACTACCCCAGCTCTTACGATATCACAACCTGCACAGGACTTTCACACTGCCTCGTTCACAACCCCATAGTTGGGGGCAAGCGTCAATGTGGGGCTTCAGCATTCCGCTTCTGTAGATATTTCAAGAAATACTGCCCCGACACATTTCACATTTTATCAGAACAGTAAATACGGAACTATTGAAATCATCTATCTCCCTTTGATCCCGAGAATCGCCTAACACCTCACGGTGCCTAGGCAAGCTTTCCGTAGCTGACATTGTCTGCGGCTGCCCCGGGAACTATTGTGGTTCTAGAGCGGTAGTGGCAGGGCTATTGCTGGGATCCATACTGCACCGCCTGTACTAGCACCCGGTGGAGTGCTGTATGGTACTGTGTGATATTAGGGCTCCTTTTTCTGGGCAGACTCTATAAAAACTTAAGCACCGGTAATCAAACTGAATATCATATCGTTAGAGTTGCCTCTTCGGTAAGTAGTGTGCCCTCTGTGTCTCTATGTCCCACAAAGGGGCTAAATAGCCCACTTTTTGCTGTGTTTTCGCCGCTTTCCTAGAGCGGGGAATTCCCGGGGACATAGTACTGTAGCACTCGATTGGATTATTCGGGCTAGTCCTGTACAGAACATAGGTGAATCTGCTTCCTTTCGGCTAGAATGTGCATTATCATACCGCCACCGGATTAAACCACTAGTAACACACAATAAATATTCCGTGTCCAATTTTCGAGCAACATAAAGGCCCCCGGCTCCTAAAATTCCCCAGTGCCAAACTACATACCGAACGCTATTTTAGAAAACGAGAGCCCCTAAGAAAATGACATGACGTCCCCGTCTTCTTCCGGCATTTATTTCTTTCCCGAGGACGATGTACCCCCACCTGGAGACCCAATTCACGCCTTACAACAGGGCCAACCTCCATCTGTGGGTGCTATCGGAGTGAACAACTTCCACACGCTACGCTCTACCAATGCTCCCCAACGGGATACACAAGCGTACGCCAATTATCCACCGCCAATAGTGCGACAACAAGTCTTCCTCCCTCTTGTCCAAGTCTCGCACCTATCTCAAATCCTCACAACAGCCGCTCGGACAACGCTCACACAGACATTCTACCACCCCGGAAACCGACCGATTTCAAAAGCAACATACACATTCCCGCTGTATGCAAATTGCTCCGTCGTTTCCTTCGTTTGCAGAGTCGGTGAAAGAAAAGTTATCACCGGCGTCGTCAAGCCGAAGGAAGTTGCGAAGCAGACATATGAGAGTGCGACCAGAAGTGGGCAGATGGCTGGGCTGTTGGAGTACCATACTTCCGATGTTTTCACCACTAGTATTGGGAATATACCCGCTGGTGTGAAGATTAAGGTTGAGATTGGGTATATTTTGGAGCTCCCACATGATGCGGAGGTCGATGGGATCAAGTTCACGGTTCCGCTGTCCATTGCGCCAAGGTATGGACCACCACCGCCAGGCGCGTTCGGGCAGAATGGTCCGGAGGTTTCGGTGGATAAAAGTCTTCGGATGGAGATTGAAGTTACAATGGGTGAAGCGATAAAGTATGTTGGAAGCCCTTCGCATCCAACAGTTGTCCAGCTTGGGCAGCATGGAGAGGGAAAGGGAAGAGGTAATGGCCGAGAGAACGACCCCAAGAAGGCGCTGGTAATTCTGTCTCAGACGCCCGCCGAACTTTTGAAAGACTTTGTGCTCTTGATCACTACTGTGACTCCGCAATTCATATCTACCCCCCAGGCATTTCTAGAAACTCATCCGACTATCTCTGGTCACCAAGCTTTAAAAGTAACGCTTGTGCCGCGCTTCAAGATGCCGAGAAAGGAAGCGCCCGAGAAGACGGAAATAATCTTTCTCGTTGATCGATCTGGTTCTATGAGAGACACCATCGGGCACGTAAAATCGGCCCTTCGTGTATTCCTCAAGTCCCTCCCGTTAGGCTGCTTTTTCAACATCATATCCTTCGGTAGTAAACACACCTTACTTTGGGGGCGCTCCAGAGCCTACGCCGAGGGGACCTTGAAAATTGCATCCGAGCATATCGAGACGTTTGACGCAAATTACGGTGGGACAGAACTATTACCTCCCTTGATTCAGGCATGCTCTCAGAGGCACACGGAACCGGGAGTGAGTACCGAAATCATGGTTCTCACGGACGGGGAGATCTGGAGGTTGCCCGAACTGCTGGAGTATATCCAACAGATGCGCAAGCAAAGCGGTGGGGCGGTTCGGCTCTTCAGCTTGGGCGTGGGAGAAAGGGTGTCGCATGCGCTCATTCAGGGAATTGCACTGTCCGGGGGAGGATATTCCCAGATTGTGCCAAGCGGTGAGACGGGCGGCGATAAGTTGGCAAATGGCCTGGAGGCGAAGGTGGTGAGGATGCTTAACAGCGCCCTCACGGACCATATTGAGGAGTACAAGTTACATATTTTGCACGAGGAAGGGGACGAGGAGGATTCGGAGAGCGAGGGCGAAGAGGGTGTCGGGTCGGGGGGGCAAAAGATACCCGCCCATTCGGCTCCAGTACAGGACAGGCTCCAGGAGGGGCGATCGAGGAGGATCAACCTGTTTGACCCTACTGCGGCACCACGCCAACGTTCTCCTACACCACCATCCTCTCCAAATGTGAATCCGGACTCAAGTTCGGACGAAGATGGGGAGTGTGGAAACAGATTCGCCCATTTGAGGAAGCTACAAGGCCCGGAGGTGATCCAAGCCCCTTTCGATATCCCTCCCCTTTTCCCATATGAGAGATCCGTGGTATACCTCCTGATCCCCCCTACCGCCAAACAATTAAAGTATGCAAAGTCCGTGGCTTTGAGCGCGACCACAATTGCCGGTGACAAGCTCTCGCTTTCAATTCCCGTCACCCACATCGAGAAACCAGGGAAAACTGTGCACCAACTCGCCGCCAGAATGCTATTGCGTGATCTGGAGGAGAGTAAAAGCTGGCTTCACTCTAGTAAGTGCGGTATTCCCGCAGGAGATTCGGCCGGAATTCAGGAGTATGCCCAGAGAGAAGGAGAGGAGATTGGCATGAAGTGGTTACTAGCAAGTAAATGGACGAGCTTCGTGGGTGTTGAAGAGGAGATTCTGGGCGAGGCATCAACCCTGACGCAAGCCCCTCCGGAGGAGGGGCCGTTGGGATTTTCTGAGGGTGGGTCTTCCGCTCCCAATATGCCTAGCGGGTCACTCGAAACCATTGAGGATACTGGAAAGAGCGTGCCCATTGACAAGCCCACCTCCTTCTCTGCCGGATCCTGTCCCGAGCTCCTGCCAAGGCCATATCCCACACATCTGCCCCGCGCCACAACAGGTTCCGGAGCTCCACGGGGTGTCGTTATAGGGGCCCGAGTGATGAATAGTGGAGTTGATACTATGAGTCGCCTTCTAGCGCCGAGGGATACGCCAGATCCTACTCATCCCGTATGGAATAGCTCTAGGCCCTTCAAGCCGTACCTACCACCAGGGTCCATTCCGGGAAGCGAAATATATAGCGTGTCATGGGGGCCCCGCGAACCGTCCCTACCGCCAGGGTCCATTCAGGGAAACGAAATACATAGCGTGTCATGGGGGTCCCGCAACCCGTCCCTACGACCAGGGTCCATTCAGGGAAGCAAAATAGTTTGTCGCCCCAGTAGCGCCGTTCCAGCTTTTGGGCAGGCTTCCAGAAATTCCGGACTACCCCCGGGATCAGCGACACGACAACAACAACCGCAGCAACAACTCCCACCTGTAAAAATTTTGAATGGTTGTTCTCTAAGGCACTCATGTAACCCCACATCCGCTGAACTAGGCTCCTCAGACCCCGTCCAAATCCTTCCAGCCACCACTTCTCCACCTATCACCAGCAGCGCAGGTGGCGATTCCTTGGAGTCCGACATGGCCTGTATCGGCGACATTCTGGCACCACCCCGGGCGCCTCCAAGATCTCCGGTCAAAATCCACAAACTTATAGCTGCACAAAAATTCGACGGCAGCTTCCACATTGCGGATGAATACGTCGTTGAACTCCTAGGCTCCCTTATGAATTCTATACCCGAGCCCTGCGGTGGGGATAAAGTCTCATGGGTGGCGTTGCTCATTGCAACGCTTTTGGAGAGTAAGTATGACAATCTTAGAGATATATGGGAGTTAGTTGTTAGGAAGGTTTGGGTGTTTCTGAGTGGTAGAGAAGGAGTAAGGGTGGAGGAAGTGAAGGCCGTAGCAGAGGAATTAGTTGCTGGGTGGGAGTAGGATAATTTTGTTTTATTTTCTCTGGGAGGGCTTTCCGTGCGCGGCTAATGCGTTAGACGGATATATTTATTGTTGGGGGATTATGTCCTTTTTTTCTTTCCTATTTTAATAGCTATCTTTTTTACTACAATACAGTAGTGAAGTCACATATTATCACTCGCTAAATATTTAGTAGCAAAACCCCTCGGGGCGATCTATCCATTGTGGAGGATATTTCAGTAATTTATAAGCCACCGCTATAGGCAGAATAGAGTAATAAACAATGGGCGCTCAATCCTGACCTGGGATTGATTCCCTGAGTTACACACCAAGCAGGCATATTGAGCCTGGAGCCACCGCATGAACAAAGAGAGAATAGGGCATCACGCTGCTCAACTTCTCCCCTCCCTGGGTATATGATAAAACTTGAAACACCCGGTTTAACCACCTCCCGAACAGGCCCATACCAGTCACGCCCTCTCATTCGGGAGTGATTCAACTACTCTCAATTTTTATTCTTATTCTTACCGTAGGAACTCGAATAAACGAGCCTCGTGCTATGTAGTCCAGAATTTCCTCACCGGGAAAAGGGGTGAGAAACACACCAAAAAGTCTGCTCTCCGAGACAAATAAAAAAGAAAAAAACACCAGACCTTACTAGGAGAGGCAAGTCCAACGTCCTAGCACAAGGCTCGTTTATTCGAGTTCTTACGGTATCCTACTTGCCAGGGTATGATACAGGTGTACGGTATCTAGAAGTGGGAGGGCTATGGGATCGGCAAGTGTGTCCACCCCCACTTGGCTTGTATTGGTAGCTCTAACGACTAGAACTAGTGTCTCGCTTAAATTCATGATTAATAAAAAAAGCACTAATTTACTCCCAAAGCACTACAGGGGATTTATCGCTATTGTGAGGTAACATACTATGTGCCGGGTGCCTCTGTCGAGTACAGTGTTGCTGGCGACGGGTGACGGGTAACTGATACTATTATGTCAGTGACGGGGGTCATGATAGGGTGTCAGTAAAGGGGGTGACGGGGTGTCGATAGCTGGGTAAGGGTTTATGTATGTTGAATTTTCATTCGAGGGATAATGGAAAATGATTCCGCAGCTCTTTCTAGGGGGGAGGGCTTCTGTGGAATACTAGATAATGTCCTACACCACTCTATCAAAATCAGATTCTGTAGGAATCTTGGTTAGATGCCAGAGGTTATATTGGCAGGTGCTGTCAGAGTCCAGTCATATGATATGACCTAGAATGAGGGCATGTGAATTAACCTGATGCTATCGTATTATAGCAGAAGATTGATTAGTTGTCAGAACTAAGAAATTCCCTCATAGTAGGGTACCAAATGTTAGTATCAAATGTTGTCAGATATCAAAATACTGTCACAAGATATAATCTGACAAATTCATTATCTTCTGATGGAAGATGATAGTGATACAGGAGTGTACTTTCTGAGTACTCTCTAGTACAGAGAATTACTCTCCCTGGTTGAGCGTAGCAATTGGTGCATTCATTACCCTTCTGACCACTCAGAGGATATATTACTAAGCTTGACACCCCATCATGATACTCAGTGTTCCCAACAGGCCGGGTAGGCCAGGCTGAACCGAAACCGGGCCCGGCCTGCCACAACTATGGGGGATTTAGCCCGGCCGGAGCCTATAGGCTTTGAAAAGCCTGGGCCTGGCCTGGCCGGGCCCAGCTATTGGCCGTATAGGCTAAGTACCTGCCACCTGATAGGCCGGCCCAGCCTATATGGCCTAGCCAAGCCGGGCCCAGCCTATGAATATGGGCCTACAACCCCCTCAGATCCTTGATTTCCATTCGGCTCATCTCCCATTCCACCAAACTAGTCATAGTGGGCACATTCACTGATGGATTCCTGCTGAAGAAACTGAATCGTCAGGAAGGATTGTGAGAAAGTACTGCATTGGAGAATCTGGAGGTAGATTTCCTGGACTTCTTTGAGCTGGTTGTGGATCGGTAATCGCATAGTTATCATACTTCAACTAACAACTGAGGATAGAGATAAAATAATAAACCACAATGAAAGTTGTAAGGAATCGAGCCACTCTTAAAACAATCAGCTCTAAAAATCCCACTTGCAGGCCTATAGGCTCCAGGCCTGATAGGCTTCGGCAGGCCGGTTGAGTTCGGCCTATATCCGCCTAGGCTCATCGTCAGAGCGGCCTGCCTTGGCCCAGCCTACGGCCTATAGGCTGGCCTATCACTGGCCTAGCCCGTTGGGAACACTGATGATACCTGCCTGACGGGGCGTCAGTAAAGTCCAAAGTGACACCCGTCACTAACTGACCCCGGAGTGACGCCCCGTCGCGAGCAACACTGCCTTTCTCCGAGAGCGCTCTAGAGCTTACACCGGAGGAACCTTGAAAATAGGATCAGTCACATCCAGACGATTGGTGCGAGTTAAGGTGGAACACGAGCCGTGGCAGCGGTACCGGTACTAACGTCAGTCCCAATGGGGTGACTACGGTAGGCTTACTCTTCCGGGGTATGAAGGTTTCAAGGTGTCGCACCCGGGGGCAGAGGGTGGATGGGTCCCGACTCGGGGGGGCTGGTGGAAGTACAAGTGCCAGGGATAATGTTTTCGCACAGTTAATTTAGGTTAGCCCGCAAAACAATCCCTGTCTTGTACGAAAACATCTCCCCTGGCACTTGTACTATGTACTCGTACGTTCCCTGTTCGCATTGAGCAAGCGAACTACCGTATGCCGTATTTACTCGCTACATCCACCATCGGGGATCTCAAACAGAGATCACCCTCTAAACCACAATAGGCTTAGTAGGTTAGGTTAACAAAATAACGAATTCCAGTTAATGAGATCGAGTAAGCTTAGCCTCCCCAAGCTATACTTTGTCTGGACAAAACTGTTCCTTCTCGGGGTGTTTTGTCCTTGATCGGGGGGATCCGAGGCCGCTCCGAGTCCGACCCCCGATAGTGGATGTAGAGAGTAAATACGGTAATAAACCTATTATATGGAAATGGGGGATAGCCCGTATGGCCCGGGCGCAATTATCATATCATACCGCCACGACTAGCTCCGGTGCGGGCACACTCCCCAAACCCGACTGCCCTTCTTGTATCATACACACCTGATCCCCCCAATGCTCGCCCGAAGGCCCTCCTAGCCTAACCGCAAATAAAAACCCCCCTCAGGGAACCCTAACAACCCATCACTCCGCCCGCTAAAATATGATACGCACCCGAATACTTAGCCGACGCCTCCTCGGGGTCCCGATACAGCCACTATAAGCGGCCGCAGTGTCAATTTCAAGAATCCCACCACACCCATGCCCGGCCGCACGCTAGCGCCGCCCCGGGCACCGCCCAGACCTCCAACCAACATCCACAGGCATAGCTGCACAGAAACTCGACTGCAGCTTCCACATTCTGATGGGCACGTCACCGAAGTGACCGAACTTCTGGGTTCCGAGATGGATCCGATCCACGAGCAGTGCAACCAGGACAAAGCCGCACGGACGTTGTTGTTGATCGCAGCGCTCTTGGAAAGTATGCCCATCATAGAGATATATGGGAGTTGGTCGTTAGGAAGATTTGGGTGTTTCTGAGAGGTAGGGGAGGATCGACGGTGGAGGAACAAGTTGCTGGATAGGGGCAGAATCGATTTTTCTAGGCGGACTCTTCGAGTCTAGCTAGTATTGGATCGGTAAATTATTTGCGGGGGATTATGTCCTTTTTTTTCCTTTCCCCTTCCACCTCTTCAGTAGTTATCTTTTACCAAGCATTGTACCCTCCTCCAAGACCCTCGGGAGACCATACACTATCACTCGCCTCCCAAACACAACGGGAGGTTCTGATATAGTGGGAAAGATGCGCTGGTAATTGATAAACCATCACTTCAGGCCAGGGTGAGATGGAGGAACTAGGGACGCTTGACCATAGCCCGAGGTCCATACCTCAAACCACTCACCAAGCAGGTATAGTGACCCCTAAGCCGCAGCTTGAAAAAGAATAGGGCCCCAAGATGCTCAAGTTCCCCCGCCCCGGGTATTTTACCCCCGCTCTTCTCCATTCCCCCGTCGTCTCTCCCAACCAGCTCTACCGACTCCACCCTCCGGGCAATCACTGGTGCTTTCCAACATGTCTGCGGCCCCAGCTCCCTCCACCCTCCCACCTACCGCTCCGATCCTTACCAAGACTACTTCAACCTTCACTACTACAACCACAACCACCACCACTTCCGACCTCCCCGATACTGCCCCCGACATCCCCTGGCCAATGCAATGCAATTCCGACCTTGAGCCAATCCCAGAGATCATCTGGTCAGTGGGCACCCCACCGCCCGGAATGGGCCCCAATTATATGCAGTATCCTGCCTCGATTCTTAAGCGCCATCCGTATTTGCTTGAATATTCTTCTGATGAGGAGGTCGAGGAGGGGGGAAAGGAGAAGAAGTCAGACAAGCAAGAAGAGAACATGGAGGAATGTGGAAACCATGGTTCTAGAGATGTGCAGGCTGGAGATTCTCGGTGTAAATCCTAATATTTCAACTTTTTGCAAATCTTTTAGATGTGAAGGGAAATTATTCATCGTACTCCTGCTTCTTTTCTTTTTCATGTTTCTGTTTCTGGTGCGACCTCCGGGCCAGGCCCCAGGCCCTCCGAGAGGCCACAGTTCCTCCCCAAGACCCGTGATTTTCCATGAAGACCTACAGTGTCGAACACTCCACACGCCATCGGCCACGGGTCTCCAGAACCTATATACTCCATTAATCTTCCCCGGTGGCCCAGATATTTCCAGTATAGAACACTTGGGCCGTGATTTTTTTTCCAGCAGGAGTTTGAGGATTGCTTCTCGGTCGTTGCGGAAGCCCAGTTAAAGGGTCGTTCTCTCTTAGCCTCCTTTGGAATTGGCGTTGATATCCGATCCTTGCACCAGGTGGCCCACAGCTAATTCAAGGCCATCCCCAGCAGCTAAGGATAATACGGCATTTTACCCCGTGTACGCAGTTCCCGTAATAACATCCGCTCGGCTGAGTATCAGCAGACGAGAAATGTCCACCACCCGTACGATACCAGAGGATTAAAGAGCCTAGCTAGCACGAATCACTACCAGTGCAAAACGAAGAAAAAGGATGTGGCTTTAACAGACCGATTCGGTGTGGCGCATTGTCTTAGGGGATCCGAGTCCCTCTCCCGCTTAGCAAGTTTACCGTTTATTAACTTGCCCCGGAAGGCGCCCCTGGAAACCTAACCCAAGTCACTTATACCCGGGCCGAACCACAAAACCCAGGAATCATTGCGAATATCACAAATTAGCGCTGTTAGCACTTCGTGAGAGGAACCCGTGCCTGATGCGGGACCACTGTTAATAATGCCAGGGAAAACCGCGCGTAAAATAAGACAATGAAAAAATAAAAAAAAGGTGACAAAAAGAGAGAAACAACCCCAAAGACAAATTTCGATATTGGAAAGTTTAAATCAAGAGAATTATATAAAGTTATCATCTCCTAGAGGAGTGACGGAGTAGTAGAAACCAGGCTCCGCCCATTCTTCACACTTTAATTGTGCCCAATTGCGCCATCTATTGAGCTCACTGTGCTCTAGCACAAGGCACTTCAAGCGCTAACAACGCTAATTGCAAGACTTGGATGGCAGCACTTTGAGACACCCTATCTGAAGGGACAAATGGTGGGTGGGGGGAAATAACCCCACAATAGATTTGCTGATTCATATCCCAATGGCGGACAGGCGGATATGAAGCTCTCTTCCCCGTGGGTATCCTAGAATTTATAAAGTAGGGGCATCCGGTAAGGCACACCTGAAAAGGTCAACGGAAACTCGGAAGTGGAAATCTAGGATAAGTTCATTGCATGAAATGATTAGTGAGACGTAGCACACGTGATCTGATGAGATCAAGGATTTGATAGTTGTGACTTAGTGGAACATTCTTAATCGGTCACTTGGCCCCGCAATGTTGATCTACCTCCTAAGCCTTTCACCCGCTCAGTATCATCCACCAGGGATCGCTCAGTTTTCCGTTCCATGCGGAAACCCCGCCGGGGGTACCGGTAACCCAGGGTGTCTTTAATATTACCGGAGCACGGATGGCCAGGGAGGCAGGATAGAATAGCGTCGGGTGGTATGTCGGGAACAGAGCAATACTCCTTGGAAAACCACTCATCGCTAGACACAGTGGCCCGTTGTATGATACAGGAGTACCGGTATCATACAACACAAAACAATACAGTGCCGGCACCCTCGTAGCGACATAGCAAAACCGCACTAAAAACCATCGAAAGAAAAAAGCTAGCACGAGGGATTTCCGCTCACTATTCCAACCCCCTCCCCCCCACCAAATTAAACGTTCGAGTAGCAGAGAATCCGGGGCTCAGTCTTCCACTACTCACATCGTCGGTAGCCCTAGGGGTCCCCAGCTCTACTATTAGATCACATGCTTGACTGAGCTCAGAAACTAATCCTAAGTTCTAGGAATTCGAATACGGTATAGCTCGTATCAAAATGTGCCTTTTTCGAAAAAAATTCCGGGTTTCAGAAGCTCTCAGGCTCCAAAACTGCTGATATTTTCCTAAAGCTCGGCACGCCTGCCACAACAGGCAAATTCTCGCTGAGCGAGATATAACTACAATCAAATATCTTCCGATTGCGCTGGGGAGAAATGCGAGAAACGCCATTCTGGTGTGAATTGCACTACCATCAAACAAGTCACCCAAACGCAAGCGTACTATACCCAGAATAGGGGACTGGCGAGAAAAGATGAGGGGTGCAATGTTTTCCGCTGGCGGCGGCGGCGTTTGTGGCCTTCCGGCTGCTAATCTAGTCGAACAACCCAAGCTAAATTTTCATTCACATATGCAATTCCCTATATTTCACTTTCACGCCCATTGGAACTCTGTATTATCTAAACTAGTCGAAGAATCGGCAAGAGAGCAATGTTTGGTAGATCTTTCTTTGGCACACGTACTAAAACTTTTGTATGGGGGATTGCCCGGCTCTGCCCCTTAACTTCAACCCAAGATACCGGTATTGCTTGCCAAACTAGCCAACAACCCCCCGACAACCTGTGAGAACTCGGGGAAATATTCGAGACTATACTATCAATTTCTCAAACTCCCTATAGCTTTACTCGAGTATGCCGTATGTATTTGCTGCGCGGCCCCAGCTCTCTGAGGTACAGGCTTGCCGATTGAGCCGTACTTGGTTCGGCGACTCTACATCCCTTTAAACCAGTAATAGATCAAAGTTTAGCAAAACAATGCGGTACAATAAGTCCCAGTGCCGCAGTAAATATGGGCACGGTTGCTGAGAGTACCGGAACAGAAGTGATTGGTCCACTCTCCTTGCTATGCTTGTGCAACCCCAGAGCCTTTTCACGTCCCAATTCCGAGTGGTCCTCAGCCTCAAGGAACCCATCGAACACCAACCTAACACCTATCCCATTTTGCGCGATTTGCCATACGTCAAAGAAGCCAAAGTAATATGGTGCCGGAATCATCGCAGCCCCTGGATTTCGCCGATAATACTAATTGTTTCAACACTTCCAACTCGTTCAACGTATCGACCAATCACAACATTGTAAACATCAACGCGGGAACAGACGATGAAAAGAGGCAGATCCTAAAGTGGCTCTCACCACTAGAGCCTCAGCACCGGCACCAAGATGTGCGAACCGAAAGGCTCGGTGGCGTGGGAGATTGGTTTCTAAGGACCAACGAGTTTCTAAAGTGGAGTGACCCTAGCACAAAGGATGAGGGTCTTCACGCTGTCCTGTCTTGCTCAGGGAACCCCGGAGTGGGGAAAACATTCCTCTGGTAACACCCTTCCCTGAAAAAAAAAAATGAAAAAAAGCGCATATCACTGATGGCCAGCCGACATTAGTTCCCTGGTAATTGATAAGCTATGCAATCAAGCTACTGGAAACGATCTATCGATCGCTTGGCTATACTGTGATTTCCTTGCCCACCGAGAACAGTCAGCCACAAACATGCTCGGCGCGATCCTCAAGCAACTTGTAAGCAGAGGAGAAATTCCCAAGGACATACAAGAGGCGTTCCGAAACGAGCCAGCCGGCCGGGGGCCACCGCTCTCCGATATAGTGGAAATGCTACGGACTACTATAGCGTCGCTACGCCGGGTTTACATATGTATTGATGCTTTGGATGAGTCTCCTTCGAAAACCCAACAGGAGCTTCTTAGGTCGCTACAAGTTATTGTCCGGGAATCGCCAAGCACGCGGCTGTTCTTTACCGGGAGACCTCATGTTCAACGTGATCTCAAACAGCGCTTCACCGAGGCTATTATATTTCCCGTCAGCCCAACCAGAGATGACATTAGAAGATATCTGGAGGAGAGGCTGGATAGGGATCCAGAGCCCACTTTGATGGACAATGAGTTGCGGACCGATATTATGAAAATAATTCCGGAGACAATATCAGAAATGCAAGTAGAAACACCAAGCACTTTGGCAATCGAAGCCCAGGTTGTTTAATAACAATGATATATAGATTTCTCCTTGTTTATCTCAACATCGAGGCAATTCTAGGAGAAGTGACACTCCACCAGAGAAAACGAAAGCTTTCCCAGATGACAAAGGGGAAAGGTCTGGGGGATGCGTACACGGCAACGTTAGCACGGGTACAGGCGCAGAAGGGCGGCAGATCAGAGCTCGGCATGAAGCTTTTGATGTGGGTATCTCATTCGGAGAGACCGCTACGCGTTGACGAGATATGCCACGCCCTAGGAGTGGAGGAGGGATCTTTGGACCTGAATAATGGCAATATCCCCGCAATAGATATAGTGCTAGGGTGCTCTTTAGGCCTTACCACAGTCGAGGCATCCTCATCTACTGTCCGACCAGTTCATTTCACTCTCCGAGAGCACCTATCCGATAATCCCGGCCTATTTCATAACCCACATTCGATGATTGCTGAGGTCTGCTTGACCTACCTCAACTTTCAGTGCGTTAGGGACCTTCCGCCTACTCTTCCCTCTACCTCACCATTGCCCCTCCTCGAGTATGCTTCTGTCTACTGGGGGATACATGCTAGAAGGGAAAATAGTGAGAGGGTGGTGCCACTTGCGCTGGAGCTACTCAGCGGGTACGATGAACATATATCCTCAAGGCTACTCCTATTCCACGCGGAATACCCGAGCCGGGCTAGCTCTAAGGGGTTTACGGGAGTCCATGGCGCAGCATACTTCGGTGTCATGAGTATAATGACTGCTTTGGCGCAGTTGAAGGAATGGGATCTCAATGCGACTGATTCCACAGGCAGCACCGCAATATCATGGGCTGCGAGGAACGGGCACGAGGAAGCCGTAAATATGCTATTGGAGCAGGACGATATCAAACCCGATACGGCGGACAAACGGGGCAGAACGCCACTCTTGTTGGCTATCCTGAATGGACACGGGGGGGTCGTAAAGATGTTATTGGCACGGGGCGATGTCAACCCCAACACCCCCACTATTTATACCAGCCAGACTCCACTCTGCTTGGCCGTCCAGAAGGGAAACGAAGAAGTTGTGGAGGCGCTGCTGAAACGGAACGATGTGAATACCAATACACCAGACACCAGATACGGCCAAACGCCGCTCTCGTTGGCTGCCGAGAGTGGGAGTGTGAAAGTCGTGAAGATGCTCTTGGG
>LN891108.1:215360-235350 GCA_900010015.1 Tuber aestivum | reverse complement strand
AGAAAGTCGTGAAAATGCTCTTGGAGCGAGGCGATATTGAGCCTGACACGGCAGACAAACAGGGCGCAACACCACTCTGGTGGGCTGCGGAGAATAGGCACAAGGAAATACTGAAGACACTCTTGGAGCGAGATGATGTTGATCCCAATACTCCCGTTACCAAAGATGGCTGGACCGCACTCTGGTGGGCCGCCCAGAAGGGAAACACAGCAGCTGTCGAGATGCTACTGAAATTTAACCATGTCAATCCCAATACACTAGAAACCAAACATGGCCAAATGCCACTTTTGTTGGCCGCCAAGATAGGGCATGACAAAGTAGTGAAGATGCTGTTGGAACGGCGTGATACTGACCCCAATGCAGCTGACATCACCTACGGCCGAACTCCACTCTTGTGGGCTGCCGAGAAGGGGTATGGGAGGATTGTGGAGATGCTATTGGAGCGAGATGATGTCAATCCCAACACACCAGACACGAAAGATTGCAGGACGCCACTCTCGTATGCTGCAGGGAACGGACACAAGGAAGTTATTAAGGCGCTATTAAAAAGGAGCAATATCGAACCCGACATGGCGGATAAACGGGGTGTAATTCCACTCTGCTGGGCTGCCCTGAATAGGCGCCACGGGGTAGTGAAGATGTTGCTCGAGCGCGACGATATCACTCCCGAAACGGTGGATATATTTGGTCGGACGCCACTCTTTTACGCCAACTATAGCGGATGCACAAGAACAGTCGACCTACTCTCGGCGAAAAAGACACCTATTCCCAAATCGGCCGGTGGCCAGCAGTCAACAGAACCCTCATCAACCGAGCTCTCCCAGTCACTCAATCCCCCCTCCCCCCCAAAGGAACCCAAAGGCTCCGTCACCCCCAGCCAAAACCCGTCTTCCCACCCCATTCAACCTAATAGCCCATCTGAACCACCTCCTCCAGCCGCCATTCAAGCACACACCCGCAACCGTGCCCACTTCTTCATTTCCTTTGCCGTTAGTCTCATATTATTTTTCTTACTTCTTTCCAATAGCTAGTTAGCCGCCATCACGCAAGAACCCAGCCAGGCACACGATGCGGTAATCCCTCATGAGGATATTGTTTCATTTCATAGGCTTTGATGGGCGTATCATATAACACTGTACGGTAACCTACGCAGAGGAGAAAGAGCAGATCTATACAAGCAGCGTCTTTCACATCATTCCGATTTACGGAGCTACTATTAAATGGTTTCAATTTTTCTTCCATATCCCATTCCCCTTAGCATAGGACCGCTCTTCATGGCTCTTTCTTATATTCCCGCCATACATATTTCTTTCCCATTTGCTTTCCTCCTCTTTTCCGTATGACCTGCCGATGCTTTATCAACAGCGTTAGATACAAATAGACCACCGCAACAGCCCCAATATTATACCCAAACCTCACACAAAGACGTCCAGAGCTCCCCCTCCCCGAAAAATCGGGAGGAATTCTTGAAATCGCAGAAGCTTCCGGTAAATGGCAGTTACAGTGGAGCTTTTCCGGAATGGCACTAGCGGTTTTCTTCTCTATTCCAGAGTTATCACAATTCATAGGGAAGTTTCTCCGTATCATACATGTCTCTCCTTCTTTCCTACACCACCCCGAGTGCGTGTAGAGAATTAGGGACAGACAGACACGCACGGAGAAGATGAGAGCCGCACGTCGGGCGATCCACAGAACGATCAAGACCCTCTCATCACGTCTCTACCATCAATTTCGTTCCAACGCCAACGCAGAGAAGAAGGAAATTTCCGACCATATGCTATCACACATTTCCCACTGTTCCTCAATAACTAGTCAAGCCCATGTCCAGTCCACCTTATACAACTTTCAAAATTTATCCCTCCCGCCGGCAGGAAATTGCCCCCCGGGGGAAGAAGAAAAGGCTGGCGTGTAGACAACTATAGAGAGAGAAAAAATACGACGTAACCAGGAGAGGAAACCCATCGTAGCCTCATAACGTGATGCGATGGCTCCAGTTCTCACGATGTGATAGAAGGTATGATACTATACTATACTCCCGCCCAGAACAGAACAGAAGAACCCCCCCCCCCCCTCCCCCCCCCCCACTCTCTCACCCCCGGCGAGATATCATACGTAGATCACCAAACACTACACTTGTGATAAAAAACAGTCATCCCAATCTACCACTCATCAAAGCGAACCGAAGAGAAGAAAAGAAAAGCAAAGAGAAGAGAGGACGAGTCAAGTCAAGTCAAGACCAACACAACCACATTTCGTAGGAGTGTGGGGGTGGGATGCGCACTCATCCGGATATCAACGACATTCCAACTGTAATCATCACCCATATCATACAAAACATTAAAAAAACAAAACAAAATACAAATCGAAATGAAAGTGAACTAAAGTGATCCACACGGCCAATCCGAAGGATTTGATTATTATTTTTATTATGCACAGAGCTCCCCGTGCCATGATAATACGACAATACCAGACCGGTAAATAACCCGCCCCTCACCGCCGGAAACGGACCCCTGCTAGCCAGCCGTTCGACCACTCTCTCCTACCGCGCTCCATTCATCCATGGGCCAAATTTAACACTACGTACGGTTCCTGGTCGGCATAACCTTTTAGGTCTCAGTGCAGAGAGAGCCGGGTCAGCACGCTTTTAATCGCTGCCACTATTGGAGCACGGCGACAGCCTTGTGATCAGCACGGGCAAGTTATTTATGCGGTGGTAAAATGGAAAACTGCTGTCTCACTGTTACCCTTGTGGAGTAGATCTACAGCACGCTTCAATATTGGCAACTTAGGAAAGGGGATGGTTGGGCACTCGAATTTAACGCTGAAGGCTTTCGGGTCGGGGTTTCCCCGGACACCATATGTCATGGCTGTTAGGTGCTAGGTTTCTCTAACCATATGGTGACTCTCTCAGATACTTTCAAAGGTTGCCAAGCTGTCCCTTATTGCTTAATTGTACAATAGCCTCTTCAGCAGTCTTTCTTAGACACGATACCAACTGTTCGGCGGTACACGGCTTTGGGTGAACATATCAAACCTACACCAGGGCCGAAGGCGAGTGGGAGTGATGCGGAGGAAGGGGCCTCATCGCGTAAAACCTGTCTATATATATCCAGTCGTTGGCCCCCCATCCTCGCCTTGATCAATCTACCTTTACCACTACGCTCGTCCGCGCTCTCTACATCACTTACTCCTGTGGGCGTTCCGAGTGAGATATTATGAATCCGGAGAGTTCTCATCACTCTAAGCAAGTTTCAAACCGTTCGGTAATAAATTCAAGGCCCACTACAACTCAAATAACCACAGTACATGAGCTGGATCGTGTGCTACACCTAAGCCACTTTCCGGGGCAGGCATCACAACCGGTAACTAACCAATCCACCCAATTTCCTCAACGCCTGTTTGAAAAAACTTCACCCAATCCGCCTCCACCAAAACTCAGTAGAAATTCTCCAGCAATTACGGATGCGGTCCTAGGCCCTCTATACTAGTCTTGTATTAGTCTCACCGGCTACGTAACAACACTACTCAATTAGCGCTGTTATCTTACCTCCACCCCCAACAGTCCTAGAAGGCCCCGCCTCATCCTCCCTTTCCCTAGTATCACCTTCACACCCCCTCACAATAACCCCATTATCCTCAATCCACATATCTTCCACTAGTTCGCTAGATCCATAGGTACCCTCGGTACCTGGACCAGAGAGATACATGTCAGGCATGATGACCCCGGCGATCTCCCTACATTTCCTAAGATTGTCTGGGATACTCAAGTCTCCGCGATTGACCATCTGAAACGCGCCATCAGAACTAAACGTCTCTCGCCTGACTGGGCTCGAAGTACCCGTAAAACCTTCCACTAGATTATCATGTTAATGTACCAACATCTCTGAAAGCTAGTGCACCAATTCACCTGGAGAGTGTGTCTGCGTCAACTCACTGCTCGGATTTCCTGATAGCCCAGCGCCTTCTATTGTGCTCGCAAACCCCTGATGGAAGTCCGCTCTATTATCTCCTTTAGCGCCATGCATCCTTCGGTTCATCGTAGAGGCGTCTATGCTTGCACCTCCACTGCTCTTTCTCCCCGTAGCCAAAACAGTTCCCGCGGTGGCCGAGCTCTCTGGCCCTCCATCGCTCCAGATAGTCGAGAGAGATCGAGGATGAGCCCGAGCTTGCTGCAGTCTGTCCGAAACAGCGTCAAGGATATAAGATGGATCCCTAGTATCTTGGCCACCATCCAAGCCTCTAGCCCACCTCAAGTTTGATTTCGGGTTTCGTTGAGAAACTACCTCCGCACCAGAAAAGGACACCGTTTTAGGGGCAGCGTCGCCTCTAGATGAATTATACCAGCGCTGGAAAAACCAGTCACGATTAGCGTTTCCAACCTCGGGCTGGCCGGCAGGTGCCCCGGGCGGTACCCTGACATCACCTTCCTCTGCCGCTCCGGTAGAAGCACGATGCTTGCGTCTCCTTCGCGAGCTTCGATTCCTACGATTCCTGCCCCCAATCGCCCTTATATTTATATGATAAGTTTCCTCTGACCGCCGATGACAGCAGAAAGTCATCCCAACAACAACCAACACAAGGAGAAGCGTTACAAACATCGAAAGTGGGAGCACAACAGCAAGCTTATCAAGGTTCATAGAATGGAACAGCTGAGCCAGATTCGCCACCCCACCCTCCTCGGCCCCTTCACCCTCCTCGGCCCCTTCACCCTCCTCGGCCCCTCCACCAACGCCCACCGGAGCCTCCCCATTTTCATCCATAGCATGAGTTGATTCAGGAGCTAGTTGAATAGGATCTCCCCCGGCAAAAGGCATAATATAATCCGAGTCATCGGCCGACCTCCTCTCCAAGGTCCGTGGGTATAGCTTCCCATCTATCCCCTCTCCAATGAGGCAATCAGCAGGAGCTACGGTGGGGCCGGAGGTAGTTCGGTCACCCATATCAAGTAGGCATATTCCCGCCCCATTCTCGAGGTCCTTGGACAGCAATTGGCCAATATTATCCACAGAAATCAACCGGATCCCTATAGGCGGCACCAGTCCACGTAAATCGAAAACATGGGCCTCATTTCCTGAGCGGGCTTTGACGATTTTGTGGTATACTCTTCCATTTTGATCAGCTATTAATGGGGAATCAATGGAAACTCGGTTATCACTCGATGGGGCCTTGGCATTACGCCCGAGAGCGCCTTCATCTTTCCCGGCAGGATGGACTGCGCCCAGTGAAGAATCAGGCAGCGCCGGCTCGAGATCTGCTGTGTTTCCAAACCCCCTATTGGATCTCCTTTTGACTATCCTCGAACGCACCCCACCATCGCCTCCGAGCTCGATGAGACAGGTCCCGCTCCGGCTCGGATCCAGGGATACTTGCAATCTGCCGTCTATACTATGGGATCTCCTAGCTAATTCTCGTCCGCCTGTTTTTCCAAGTGTCGCTAGCTTCTTGTCGGGGCCTGTCTCCGACTCATTGGGGTACCATCCTCCCCCCTTTCCAGACTCAAAAGGGAGGGACGAGCCTATCGATTCTGCCCCCCAGTCATCAGAAGTCTCGGAAACACTGTGTAAATCTTGTGAACCAACTACCCCCGATCCAAGATTATCAGGAGTGCTAACAGGCTTTGCAGGCCGAAACCCTCTTAATATCAGCGAGGCTTCCTCTAGAACCATGATTGGGTCAGCAGGGCGTATCCCCACCCCCTCGCTACCCCTTGTCGGGCCCGCAGCATCCACCGCATAGACCCCTCCGTCATGAGAGGTTCCGACACGGCGGGTAAGCCTCCCAAGCCCTTGTTGACTTCCAGGGCTAGCATCCAACCTTTTCATAAGAACCGAGCGCATTCCTCCATCATCTCCTCTTTGAAGTTTGTAAACTCCACGACGGGTAATCTCGGCAGTTGAGACGCCCCGGACAACGTTCCTCCCCAGCAATGGTATAAAAGACGGATCGGTAGTCCCCGGGGGGGCAGGAGCAAGGTCAATTTCCTCCTCCCGGACCTCGAGGCCGGCTGGCAAGGAATGAACATTCTTCCGCAGAGGCTTGTGCTCAGCAAGCGGAGGCCGGAATTGATTGTTTGTCGCAAAGGTTGGATATAAGCATCCAGAATGACTTGCGTCAAGCCACCCCTTTTGATCGGGTCCTCTGTCGATTTCGGATTCCGATCTTGTAGTAACTGGACCGGTGGAGTCCTTAGGGGCGGTCCCAAGGATATTGTCGCCCATAAAAAGTGGATATTCATTCTGTAAATTAGTGCCACTACTATAACCACCTCTATCTTCTCTCATCCGTAGCACACCAGCATCCTCAGGAGCTCTTTCTCCGTCCGGCGGTGCGAGGCTTTTGAAATGACTCTCACCAAACCAAGGGGGGGTCAACGAAGCAGATGGTCCTTCTAGACCTTCATCTTCTCCTGAGAAGATACGGGAAGGTTTGGGAGATATCTGGTTAGTGGAACGAGGCATAGGATACGAATCCTCCGTCTCTGTTGCAGCACGGCGTCCAACAAGATCCGAATACCCACGAGGACCAGTCGGGAGTAGGTGGTTCCTAAGGTAGATACCCCTACGCCTACTAACCCCAGGATATTGAACATGGTGTTCGCACCGCTTCCCTAGGCTCCCCTTCTCCTCCGGCCTATCGCCACGGGCTAGGTCTCTATCGTCAGGTTCGGTTGGCTCCGGATATATGGGCACGGTATCGTCGACAGGAGTGGATAGGCCGAACTGTTTTTTAATACGAGGAACACCCCTCGAGTCTATCTCAAGAGCATTCCCCCCGCTAGCTCTCAGCAATCTGCTGATATGCCTAGATCTAAGGAAACCCTCATTAGAGACCGAATCGGACGCCCCGTCGTTGGATATAAGTCTATAGCCAGATTCTGTTGGGAAGGGGACTTCTTGTCTCTTCTGATAGTGTACGTACTTTCCATCGCCACCTCTTGCTTCAAGAGCTCTTGGCCCAGACACAGATACAGCAGCAGGTGTAGATGCCACCGATGCCACCGGGATTACTGGAGGTCCATCTGGGGCAGGAGGAAATAGATTGTTTGCCTCGAATAACGGGTGCTCTTGATCGGCGATAGCCTTGTGAAGGAGGAATAGAAATATGAATTGAGAATGCATAGCCAAAAAAACCGTTTTGTCTCTAATAGGGGAGAGTATGTGTGTATAAGAAGAGAAGAAAAAGGAGGTTGCGAAGTTTGTCCCCAGAGCTCCAGATATATGTCTCCAAACAAGCACACGCGGCCCCAGAAGTATTCTCATAACCCACTCTCCCACTGGCGTACCACCGGACACCCGCACATCCACGAGTAAATTGCAACAAAAGGCTATCCCAAAACAAAAGATCAATCTAACACGCCAAACTACCTGATCCTCGTTCCCCATTCAGCTCCAAGCTCCTCCTTGTCAACAACCTTACACCTCTTCCCATACCTTCGAACCCCAGTCTCCCACTCCCCGCCAGCCTCCCGGGAAACGACAATCCCACCAACCCACCCACCATCCAACAAATTACCAATAATTCCCCCCTCGCCGGCAACCAATCCCTCCTCCGCGAAGACAATTTCGGGGCCCAATTGCTTGAGCATCGGTGCGAGCGCATCGGCCTTCTCAAACCGAAGCACAAATTCCTCAACTCCCCCACCAATTTCCTTCCGCACATCCTCATCAGCACCCGCACCGCCGAGGACTAATACGAATACGTTCCAGCCGGGGACCGACAGTCGGGTTTTGAGCCTCTGTAAAACGGGCGAGGAACGGTTCCCCTCAATCACTACGACTGCTTTTCGGCCAGAAGGAGTGAAGGTGAGAGGTTTGGGCGGTGAGCCATCGTCTCCTTCATCGGCTGGCGGGCGGCGCGCATCGGTGTCCGGGGTTGTGGACCGGTTAGGTTGACCGAGCCATAGGTACAGACCCAGTGAGGCGACCGCGGCAGCAGCAGTAACTGCCAGAGGAACTATGAAGTTATTTTTTGAGCGGCGAGGACGTGACATTTCTTTGATAGAGTTTGCAAAGGACAATAGATATTCAGAGAGAGAGACGCGGCTCTGTTTGTTTCTCGGGTCAACGTGTGGAATGATCCAGTTTAATGTGTTGGTGGGAAGTCGCGCGAAGTCATTGGTTTTGGCGAACAATAACTTTGTTATTCTAGCAGCCGAGGCGACATGAGGGATCACTCGCCCTATGCAACCTGTGCCGCACGTAATCTTACTAACCCGGTAGACGATCACTTTTCGCCAGGGAATTCTTATCACACGCCGGATCGCGGAAGGGAAGAGATCAAATTGCTCAGATTTTGTCCCATTCATCGCCTAGAAAGTACAGGATAGACTTTTTTTTCTTTTTTTTTCTTTTTCTTTTTTTGAAAAAAACCCCTCCCCCCCACAATTCCCATCCCCACGTCACTCCGCTGAAAACCTTGTCACATAACTAGTCAAAGAATTGAGAGGGATGGCGGCAGCTCCGGAAACCTAAACTTAGGCCCCTAACTCTCGCCTGGTTTACTGGCTAGCCGGAACGTGGGAAGCGATCCAGGCGCCAAAGGCGGTTGGGTTTCTAGTTTGGATGAATACTGTTCCAGGGCCTGCTGTGCGTTAGACGGCGCAACAAGAGAGAATAGAAGAGAGAATACCAGTAAATCTGCAGACCAAGCCTTCAGCAGCCGACATACTGCTGATGATCCCACCGGAGGCAACACGCTCGATGGTGTACTTGCAGTTCCAGGCAACCAAGTGGTCATTGTCAACAATAAACTGTTCGCCTTGGGTCATCTGCAGGCACATTAGCGATGGGTGGCCAGAGCGGGGATCGACAACCTACATTCTTCTGAATAATGGCACCCAAGCTGGTCACGAACAAAACCCCCTGTCCAGAAATCTTGTAAACGAACAATCCCTCGCCAGAGAACATTGCCTTGCCCAATCCCTGACTCTTGTAGTCCTTAACAACGCCCTGGGTGCAGGCCAAGAAAGCATCCTTGCCCACACTCCAAGTTTGCTGGCCGTCCAAGCGGATAGGGACAATGTCCCCTAGCGCCGCCGGCGCAAGCAATAATTCACCAGGGCCAGTGTAGGTTGATTGCGCCATTTCACCTCCAGCGAGTATTTTCTTCAGGGAGAACTTGACGGAACCCTTCAATGTTACAGTTGGAGTCATTGCTACCATTGCTCCGGGCTTGGCCGTCACCGGGCAGCCGTGAGCAAGCATAAGGGTTAAAAGGGTATTGCAGTCCCTGTGGTCGATTCTATAGCTTCCGCCATTGAAACTGCCTAAAGTATCTGTGATAGTGTTGGCGCCACTGCCCGCAGCAACCTGTTGCGGCTGTGACGGTGGACCAGCTCGGGAGGGGTCAAAGGCGGTTTGCTGGGGAGGTTGTGCTTTCTGAGGTGGAGGAGGGTAAGATTGTTGATGCTGTGGAGGTGGATGTCCTGGTGGGGGGTAGTTTTGTGGAGGGGGGGGATAGTATTGTTGTTGGGGCGCTCCAGGAGGAGGGGGGAACTGCTGCTGCTGCTGCTGTTGTGGGGGTTGGCCCCCAGGTCCGTAGGGAGATTTTTCAGGTGGAGCTAGAGTCTAGAGTCAGTAAGACCGCTTCATGTGATTTTTCAGCTTCGACCTACGGGGGTAATAATTTCCTCCCGGGGGAGGAGATCCCGCGTAATTAGGAGGAGGGGGTGCACCGGCAGACATTTTTCTTCTTCCGTTTGATTGCGGATCTAGAAGTGATTGGAGTCAGTGAAGGAAAAGCCATGCTCCCATGTCCTATCGGTATCGGGAAGATTTGCGAGTCCATCCGCGATAAAAGAGATAGTGGGGGGAGGCTGACAAACATCCCTGCCGGATGTGGAGCAAAAGCAAAAACGGAAGGGAAAGGGCATCACTCACGAAAACGAGGGGTCGAAGGTAGGAGAGAAACTACAGGATATGGGCACGATAGGTAGCGGGAGCAGAGAAGGGGGGAAATGGAGAAGGAAGAAGAGGAGGGGGAGGAGGGGCGGAAGGTGAAATATTATGTAGTTTGTTTTGTGGCGGCAAGTGCAGGAGGAGGACTCGAGGGAGGGGGAGATTGTCACCGGAGGATGATACGAGTAGACCGCTGCAGGCCTATCCTTTCAGGGCTGCTAATGTTTTTTTTTTCCTGGGGTTTGGTGTTGGTTTCTAACCCATCCCTCCGTTCACCCTCTCTTTCGAGAAACGTGACACAGCATCCATCTCAACCCATTACTGGCGCGAGGAGTGTTAATCGAACATTTCTCTTCCCCCCACCTTCGAGTCAAATAGCCGCCTGGAAGACGCTCGGGTTGGTTGAAACACAAATAATCAGTGGTAAATGGGGAGGAGGGTTTTTGGCATTCTGCACACTCCATTTTCCATTCCCCAGTATTATGTAAGCGGAATTATGGTTTCTTTGTTCTCCTGTGTTCCGATCGAATGTCGACTCGGCTTCTGATCGAGCACATACTCAGAGGCACACACACGCACAAACAGGCCGCGGTCGAACTTTTCGACTGACTCATAGCCATAAGGACCGTTCATCAGTCCCCTGAAGCAGAGCTTTCTCGCCCGACAATGTGAAGTCGACCACTTTCTCGGGCAGTGCTGCACTTTGCTCTCTAGCGTTAGGTTTCAGCCGCAGAATACTGCATGGCAATATCGGTGGTGTATGGTGATTGGGCACGAGTTTCGGATTACTTGTACCCCTCCATTTCCGGACAGATGGCTGCGATCCTCAGAATCATCTATTGGTATGAAGGAATGTACTATTGAAGTTCTGCAATGTCTAACTCAGGATATTGGCGGGGATACAATCGGTGCCGTATTGCAGGGTCTATCGTGGTAACCGCAAGCGGTTGCATAGGGGTGCTAAGTTACAAGAATGGTGAATACCGGTGGAGAAGCTTTCCCACTGCTCGTACCTTAGACTATGCAAAGCAGTCCCGCCATGTGAGTAGAGTGCCGGTACCCGCAGATAGAGTGCCCATACGAATAAGGCCTGTCCTGAGATGAGTTGCACGATACTGTATGGGCTTTCTGGACTCATTGTGCTTGCCTTGCCGTGAGCTTCCATTGTACAGTACGGTGCTCGCGCAGTAAGTTTTTCTGTACTACCCGATTTCAAAAGTATCTGGACACTTGGCGCCAAGACAGGAAACATGCGCGCCAAGGTGTCCGAATACTTTTAGAGATCAGCTAGTGCTCGAGTGCCCAGCTATCATATCGCACGAGTATCCGAGAACCTCAAAGCTATCCGGACCCCTTGGCGCCAAGTGTCTGTACTCGCGGTGGGCCTTAGCATTTAAGGTGTCCCGAGACCTATGAAATTTGCGCGGGTGCCATTGCTGAGAGGGTGATCGATCGAGGCTGACCTTCGGCGGGTCCCGTACCGGTAAGCGAAGTCGAGACGCTTTGAATGATAGGCCGGATTTTGGGACCGGGCGAGTACCTGGTACGCGTACGGTAGCCCGAGAGACGTGGTTGTGGCGGTGCCATCACTAGCCACGAATCCAAGCAGCAGAGCCACAAGAAGAGGTTAAGTTACGTGGAATTTCCTGATCCATCCCTGTGCCTGTAGGTGAAAATATGAGGGAGCCTCACCTCACGGCTTGTTGAAGAGTTGAACTACCGGTACAGTACAAGTGGAGTCGAACAGCTCTCTAGCCACTCGGTCAGAGCATGGCACTCGTATGATACAAGTACTCGTAGTCGCTCGCATACTTACAGCAGAGTATTTTCCATCATGCACGCAGTATTCCTCATCCACTCGTCTTCCTCCCGTTCACACTCGTTTCCCCTTCGTTCCTTCACCCCCCAAGCCCACTCTTCCCACCAGCCGTGGTTGACCCCTGTTGCCTTGCCCCCCCTACTTCCCTGCCGCGACATACCATCCTATCATAACCCAACCCTGCGTACCGAGTATTCCGTAGCCTCATCCCCTCACTGGGTCTCGCATGCAACCTCCCTGCATCACCACCGGGACTGTACAGTACGGCATTGAAAACTACCGTGCTACTGCCACCACCGCTACCATCACTGCACATCGCCCTCACCGATATCATGGCTTCTGTCTCGTCGTTGGACAGGGACCTTTCCCGCTTGCGTCTCGGAAAATATACGCCCCAGGCCTCCCAGGATATCAGGGACTGGATCGCCGCTACCCTCGACGAGAATCTCGGTAATGAGGATTTGATGCTGGTTCTGAAAGATGGAACTATACTTTGCCGGTACATTCCGCCCCCCCCTTCTTATGGGAACGACTGAAAGGAAGCTTACTGACCCGTCATCATAGCCTTGCGAACCTCTTGGGAGAGTCTCCCCAGATTCGTTTCAAGAGATCGGCAATGCCTTTCGTTCAGATGGAGAATATTTCGCACTTCCTGTCCTTTGTTGCACGTCCTCCTGTCTCACTCCCCCCCCACGATCTCTTCCTCACGGTCGACCTCTACGAGCAAAAAGATCCGGCCCAGGTTTGCCAATGCATCACCTCGTACTCCCGCATTGCCCATAAATTGAAGCCTGGCGTCTTTCCGACAACCATCGGTGGACTTAGGGTTACGGCACAGCTCTCGCCTCAGCTGTCTGGTGGCGCGGGTGGCTTCTGGGCCGGGGGTGCTAGAAAAGTATCCGGAGGCTCGGTCAGTAGCGGGGGAGGGGGTAGCGTTGTATCCGGCTATTCCGGGTCTGGCAGCACGGCTAGGCCTTCCGTGCCGCCGCGAAGCGCAGCTGTGAGCACCTGGAGCAAGAGCTCCGATGAAGCGGCTACTCTGCCTGCCTGGAATATAGCTCAGTACGGGTATATGGGTGGAGCTTCACAGGGAAATCAGGGAATCTCGTTTGGTGCTAGACGACAGATCACCAATATCCCGGCGGCGAAGAGTACGCCTGCATCACCTCCTCTACCCGCCATGAGCTTTGCGGAGAAACGCCGTAGAGAGGAGGAGGCAAGGAAACGGGAGGCCGAAGCTGAAGAGGAGCGAAGGCGGGAGTTACAAGCTGCGGATGAACGACGGAGAGCTGTCGAAGCAGCAGATAGATGGCGGAAGGAGGAGGAGGAGAAGACGGCCATAGAGCTCGAACGGAGGAAGTGGAAGGAGGAGGAGGAGAAACGAAGGCTATGGCAACGTGAGCAGGATAACCAAAGGGAGTTGGAACGCCAAAAGGAAGTGTACGCATTCGAACGCCGCGAAGAGGAGGCTAGGAGAGTTAGGGATAGGGAAGCGCAACTAAAGCTGGATAGGGAGAAGAAGGAGCGTGAGCGAGAACGTGAGCGGATACGAGAGTTGGAGAGGGAGCTCGAAAAGGCCCGCGAGCGAGAGCGAATCTATGAAGCAGAGAAGGAGGAGAGAAGACGACAGGACACCGAGAGAATGCGACGGGACGCCCAAGAAATGGCCATCAGAAGGCACCGAACCGGCGAACCTCCCTCAACACCATCCCCCTCAAAAACCAACTTTGTCCAAAGTCACAGGACCGGGGATCGGGATCGAGTCCAAGAATCTGAAAGAATATTCCTCCAATCCTGGCAAAACAGCAACACCCCACCCCCACAGACACCTCCCCGCCAGCAGCAACTCGGCTCACCAACCCCCCAGCCCCGGGCTCTCCCGACACCGCCGCCCCGAAAGCTCCCACCCGCGCCATTAGCTAACCGCCCCAGCTCATCAAATACGTACTACACGTCAGAACCCATGCAACCTAGCCGCTCCTGGGAAACCAACGATGACGCCTCGGGCCCTGACTATGAGCGGGAGGAAAATGAGAAGCAACAAGCATACAAATGGGCCAGGTTAACATCCTTCTTCTTTTCCCTCCAACCCTCCTTAGTACCACCAGCACCAGCACCTTCACCCTCACCCTCCATCTCACCCCAATCGTCGGAATCATTGTTAACGTATAAAAACAGCATGTCACTCCTAGAGCGCGAGCGAGATCGTGAGCGCCAGCGACAGAAGGAATGGGAAGCCAACCAAAGGGAAGTCGAACAACGCGTTCCAACAGCGACCGCAGGAGATGTGGCTTGGGACGTGAATCAATATGGGTATGCTGATGACATCCTCGATTTGTATTGAGTTTGCCGTCTTTTGCGTTGCACTGCATGCTTTACAGCATGTTTACTCTTTCCTCTATGTTTGGGATACTCTTGTTTAACTCTTTATCGTTTTTTTAATGTTTTTATTGCATCGTATTCAGGTACGGCATGCTAATCTATCTTCTAACTCCAAAAGTTACCTTGGCGGAGCGGATCAAGGCAAGATGGGAGTTGCCTTTGGAGCCAGAAGGCAGATTATTGGACCGAGAGGGCAGTAATAGGGCAGGGAGGGAGGGTGTAGTTGGGGCTGTCTGTCGTTGTTAGATTTTTTCTTTTGGTATTGTGTTTTTCATTCTTTTTGTCGCTCGCTGTGTTTTGCATCGTTAGGTGTAAGTAGATTGGGTTTTTGGAGTCAGTCTAGTTATAGTAGTAGGTTAGATAATTGAATTGGTTTGGGTGGCTTTGTGCGCGGTTTTTATGGGGTCGGGGACGGGTAACATGACTTTTGGTCGGCAGAGCTCTACAGGGCAGGAGACTATCTTGGGAGAGTGTACTGTACTTGTGGGGCGAGAGCCATGTTTGGGAGCATTGCCATCCTCAAGACAGGCGGTCGTTAACCGGTGCGGAATTGACTGACCTACGGTACGGTACCGTTACGGTAGAGTACAGTGTTTTTGGACGTGTAGTATCGCACACTGCGGGCACTTGGTACGGCAAGCGCTACCACTCTCGTATGATAAGGATATTCGGGAGCTACCGGTCATAAGGTCGCATCAAAAATGCCATCGAGAAACAGAATATGCCGGTAGAGGCGGCAGGCCAAACGCATCCGGAAAACCCTCCAATGCCAAGTTAACGGCTCACCTTTTCAACAGCAGCCCTAAACTCTATTTCCAGCCTCACTCCCAATATTACCACTGCTCCTGCCACTGCACCCATCTCACCAGAGTGCTACTCAACATCGCTATGCTCACCTATTCCAACATAATTCCCATGGACAAACATTTTGTCCTTTTCCACTTTCTGTCACCTTCTCACTGATCTCATGGACTGGGATTCCAAGTTATCCTCTGGTTCTGGCAGACATGATATGATTGAATTTTGTGCCATGTATTTCGTAAAGTTGTTGGCAGGTTGTAAATGTTATGGGGGGAGGGATGGTACATGGAAGTGATGGGATGGGAAGAGGAAAACTAAAAATAAAAAAGCAGGAAGAAAAGAAGAGAAGAGAAAAGGGGAATAGAGAGCGGCAATTTCTAATTTCTGGCTTGGGGTTTTCTGTGCGTTTAAGGTGAGTCCGGTGTTGTTTTCAGTTTATGAGTTCTATCGCTGGATCGATTTTGGAATAATACATACATGGGAATGATGGAAAACTCCCAACGTGAGTGCGCCAATCGCTTTATTAACTTTGTACTGTACTGGTTAATTACGGTGTGGTATACCCGCGTAGGCATACGATCTCGTGTACCTGAACTGGTGTATAGTACAGTACAGTACAGTGCCGTACTATATCACGCCGGTAATTCTTATTTCTATTCTACTGGGCTTCGGTGTTCCGGTTCTGGGGTACTGTATCATACGGTACTCGTGCGGTACAGTACCGGTATTGTGAGACCCTGAACTTGAAAGTGTGGTTTCTGACGGGTATGATGCTGTAATTAAGTTGCGAGTACGGCACTGCGGTTTGGGACTTCGTCGGTGTGAGGAAATGGAGCCAGTTCTTGGGTGGTCGATCTGCGAGTGTAATAGGTTCTTGCAGTTGTGTGGGCGATGGAGCGGATTAACTGGGTTAGATTTGCGGTGGATGTTGCGCTGTAGTGTACTGTACTCGGGTACTGTGCTTAGCCAACTTTCTGGCACTATGTACAGTACAGTACAAGTACAAGTAGAAGTAGAAGTTCCTATAGTGTCTGGGGATTACTGTACGGGTATCGTGCTCTACTGGTATATTTTCCATAGGAAGTAAACGTATTGGATACTGTACGAGTACCGTACCGTGATCTACTGTACCGTACAAGTGCAAAGGATTGGTACAGCACAGGTATGATACTCGAGTACTATTTGTGCAGGCTTCCACAAAATGAGTCCAAAAAAAAAGGCAGACTGGCACCCTTTCTGGCTCGTTCATGGACCCGAAAAGAGTACCCTTTCATTCTTAATTCTTTTCTCCTAGACGCTCGTGCCCGCACCGGGAGAACAAAAACCAACACGAACTCGCGAAAGCATGGCCTTCCGTTGCCTAGCGCTCTGCTGCTAGGCTCTTTGCTGCCTGATACCTGGTTGCCAATTTCCTCTTCCTGTTCCTCACCCAACTGTTCAGGTTTTATTTTTTTGTCAACCTTTTTCCATTTCTGTTCTGGAGGTTTTTTTTTTTTTCATAAACTTTATTCTCTTTGGGCTTTCTATCATGTAGGTGTCTGCCCTAATCCTCCTCCTATGTTATTCATTAGTGCATCTTGGATCTTGGCAAAAAGAAAACTGTATGACTTGGGATAATATGGTAATAGGATTGCTTATTCCAAGAGGTATCGGAGGTACCGGGGGGGGAAGGAAATCTTAGCTTCTTCATGAGGTATAGTGGATCTTCAAGAGGCAATTTTTTATTATTTTTTACTGATGACCAGAGTCAGAGGACATCTAGAGTGTCTATTTGGAAGAGAAACATCAGGGCGAACTGGTAATATCTGATGGAGCATGTTTTGCACAAGTAGTATCCTGAGTATCCTGAGTGTCTGAAGGCATTGGAAGGAATGTTATTTTTTTGCTAAGGCTATATTGCACGTAATGGTCATGGTATCTTTTACCAGGAAGATACGTAATCTATATAAAACTACATTTGAATATATTGAAAGAACATTCATCAGAATGCATATGCACATGCTAGTATTCTAACAACCTCTCAAGGTAATAGTCTGCATACTTCTCTCTCAGATTCTGTTTTTTTTTTTTAATCAATAAAAGGCTTCTTGTAGGCCTTGCATCGAGTGTATCCAGTTACACACATAGTACATAGACCTCCCCAGTATACAGACCCCTCTTAAACAGCGAGAAATCTCTGGCCAACACCTCCCTCTAGTACTGACGTACAGTCGGAACCACACATCTTGATAGTGTAGCCGGACCCTTGTATCCCAACACTATAAATCTTATCAACATATTCATTATACTCTGATAACTATTCTATCATGAGCTTTCTTGACTATTCTCTCTGAAACCTATTTTGGCCTTAGTACGGCTCGCTTATTCTTCGAGTTAGCTACCGCCTAACAAGTTTGATAGACGAGTTGGTTGCTACGCGCGCTGCCGGTTTTTTTTGGCACCAACCTCGTACATTAGAGTAGGTTGATGAATGTCTGCAAATGTGAGTGCTTGGGTACTGATACTACAACTGGTAACTTGACAGCATGTGCAGAGCTGAATCTGCACGGGGGGCACAGGCGTCACAATCTTTCACTGTTACCCGTAGCACGCAATAAGTATCCGAAAACTGGGGCTGTTCCGCGGGTAACAGCGCTAGCCGAAAAGGAGCTCAACGAGTCTAGTTTGTGGGCTCTAGCTAATCGGACAGCAGAGCCAAGTGTGACAATTTTCATATACTCATTTCCAACTACAAGTAATAAGAGCGTGGTAATAGACGATAGAGCGGGAACGTCTTATCGGTGATAGACAAGGGTGGGGTACTTAGGAGAATATGTATATGTTCTGATGCTGGAATTCCCCACGAACTAATTGAACTTTGAGAGACTCGACTACATAAACCCGACACAGTAATAGTTTCACAAGTTCCAAACGCTCAAAAAGCGAACGACAAGCAATGGTAGAGAAGAATGCTGACTAACTAATAAATCCTCAATCGGACATGGAGAGATGAAATATCATCGGGTTCTCTAAAGCCGAGAGTTCGTCCCCACTTACGTGAATTCAGGGCAATTCGGACTGGTCAACCTGGGAGTATCCGAGCGGTCTTATCAGGCAAAGGGCGCACATAAACTGCGGACTATTTCTTGGGGTCTTAATGAGCCTATACTTTAGTATTTCATACCCGGCATTGCATTTAGTCTACAAAAAACTAGTCCTTATTGCATTCCGCCATCTTTGAGGCCCTCAGCCCCAGGCCTCCTCAACTGCTCCCCATCTAGTTCGAGTAGGGCGGATCCGAGTTTCTCAGGAAAGGAATCCGATAGGAGAGAAACTTCGGAAGGGCTTCCACGCTCACAGGATTATATGGCCCGAGTTTCCCCTCCTCTGACTCGAAAGTGTCCAACATCGTCCCTAGTATGACGGCCATCTGGACCACATCTAGATTCGCATCGAGGACTTTTCGGATGTCTGCCGGAACGCCATCAAATACCTCCTGCCAAAATCCCCTCTCCGACTCCTCAAACTCGTCCGGCATGTGAAACCTTTTCTCAGAAAACTCTCCAGCAAGGGTATGGATACGGCCGAAGCCCATGCCGAAAGGAAGGGGGAATGAGAATCCCCAGTCAATGATGCCCGATACCTCACAGTTCTCGTCCACCATGATATTCATCTCGTTCAGGTCGAAGTGTGATATAAACAGCGGAAGTCTCTTCAGTTGATCCAATTTGCCAAGTAGATCTCTGGCTACTTCTTTAAATGGGTGGATTTGGTCGTCGGAGGAGGATAGAAGCAATTCCAGATGGGGGCGGATCTTGCTATCGACAACATGATCGCTGCTACCCTTGACATAGCCTTTAGAGAAGATCTTGCCTAATGACTTGTTGATTGTGACGGTGACCTTAGGGCCTTTCCCTCTGGTGCCTTCGAACCATGTTTGGCCGGGAATGCGCGTCATCCAATAAGGCCAGATGCCATCGCGCTCTAGGTCTTCGTCCTTGAGAAGCTCAATATCGGGAACGACGGGTCCGAAGGCCTCTCGAGCGATCTTGAAAGGCTCCATATCCATAGGTTCGGGCCGAAATTGGATAATAACCTCCTCATCACTCCGCAAAGTTACAATCATGGTTCTGCTGAAAAATCCTTGGATGCGAGGACCTCGAGCTTTCTTTGCAGGAATGCCAGAGTGTGAGTGAGCCAGCTGCTTCGCCTTTTTGACTTGCTTTGACTCTGTATTCAAGCATGTTGGAAGGTCGGCATTAGAGGTGATCGTGATGGCCATTGAGAAGATCTCGAAGGTGGAAGTCGTATAAGGAATGAGAAGAGAATTTGCGAAACAGCAAGCTGGTAACAGAGAGGTAGAGAGACCGAGAGGCAGAGAGGCAGAGAGGTAGAGTGGTAGAGTGACAGATGGGAGTGATCGAGACGAGCTGATCGCCTGTCCGCCAATATGTGAAACTCTAGGTTGGGGGCCTGTTTGGATGAAATGGTTCCGTTCCGCTGGCCCATACAAATGACCATTTCCTTCCTTTTCGGAAAGGTTGTTGCCAAAAGGCCGTTTGGCACACCCGCTATCAATCCTTCTGTTTCAATGGTTGACCGTTAGCAACGACCTTTTCCACCAGTCAAACCATTTCGCAACGGAATAGTTGCCACTTCTTCCTTTTTTACCAAAAGAAAGCCCTAAGTTCTTCCGCAATAAAAATACCAATATTTTTCGTGTAGTTGCGGCTGAAAACTGCTATTTTGTATGAGAAAGCGGGGGCTTGGCGGATCGTTTGTCCCCGGCCTCGTACTCGTGCCTCCGCGCCAAGAGTTGGCATCTCTTTTGGAATAGCCTCCACGGGGCCATAGAGAGTGTAGTCTTGAGGCTGCTCTTGTAGCGTGAGGGATTGCACTCTGCGACTGCCGTGCCAGTGGCCACTCCCACTCATTATGTGGCACTGTATTTTGTGTCACCGGTAATAGAGTCTTTGAGATGGCTCAAACGCTAAACTTTTTATGGCTCCGAGGGGACTATTCCAAAAGAGGTGCCAATTCTTGGCTCGGAGGCACGAGTACGTGTCACCTTGAGTTTGGACGACCATTTTGGGTTAAGCCCCATACCAGGGTG
>LN891108.1:190208-202069 GCA_900010015.1 Tuber aestivum | reverse complement strand
ACCAACGTGAGTATGCCCTTCTCCGTAAGGGTTGCCCCGGCACCATTACCGTGTCCCCGAAGGACTATAGGTGTCAGCGCACTCTAGTAGAAATCTCCCATATGCACATCAGTTCCTGCGAGGTATTTATCAATACACCTGCCGGAGTGAAAACCTCTGCACATCGGTGTCCCGTCAGTGGCTAACTGTCGAGACCCTTGGGAAAGCTAACTAAATGACTCTCTTCCCATGTGCTATGACCTATGCAAGCACTCGTAGACATCAGCTGTCCTCCGGCTAAGTTCTATCTTTCTTGATTGCGAACTTAGGGGGTCTACGACGCTCCCCCGGAGAGCTGTGTCGGCGGCGGGACCCATAGGCGCTACCGATGGTCCCTTACCCCCGGCACACCACTCACCGTGATAAGTGTCATGCTATTAGAGTCTTCAAACAACCCACAAAGAGCCTACAGCAAAGGGGCACGTGTAAGCTTGATTGGCGTAAAACCTTTCCAGATGTCTCCGACACTACCCGGGACTACTCTGGGGACCCTTCCGGATAGCTCACGCTAACTCCGTCAGTTTTGGTCCGTTTTACTCCGTTCCTTTTGGAGAAGGTACCTGACCTTCTCACCTTGGCCCCCTTATATATCCTGCGAACAGCTTCCGGTCGGACGGACGGCGACGACGCATACAGTGTTATGGACATGTCTCCATGGATTCCATTTAACTAGCATAACGGCAACTCCACCCATTTTGTCCCATGATGCCCGGGGCGAACCCTGGGGCCGCAGGTACCTGTTAGGAATAATTCTACCAAGTTACAGCTTGTTCGGAGCACTATAGCTCCTCCCGTAGTCTTCCGATCAAAGTGCAATCAAGTGCCCTTCGATCGTCATTGCGTAACAAACAATCCTAACAGTTCCCGAAATTCCTCCGAGAACATTTCCGACGGAAGGTAGGGTAATAGTGTCCCAAAGGTAGGGTAAGTATGTCCATGGTGACACGAAACCAGTCTCCATGGTAGGGTAACGTGACCTCCTTAGGCAGGGTAAACTCACCCGGCCTTCTGACCTATCCATAGGCTAGAGCGGATATTGTCACGTTATGACTACTACTTAGATACACCTATTCCTTAAGTACCTTCTGTTCCTTGAGATTTCCGGACCATCAGATATCTCTTGGATATGCGGCAGCATATCCGCCTCGTCTACCATTTGACCTCTTGGTCTTATGTATGGGCATAGACGTAGGTTACCATAGCTCTATATCGTAGGGTCGTTACATCACTCCCCTCTTCTCTAAGGACCGACCCGGTCCGCTAACGTCGTCTTTTATTTCCCCGGTTCGGTTCGCCCTCAACCCTATGGTCTCTGGGTTTGTGGGGATACCGATTGTGGAAATCCTGCATGGCCTGTAAGCCAGTGTCTTCTAGCATCTCATATGGCTCCCAAGAGTTCTCCTCTACGCGATAGCCTTCCCATGAAACTAGGTACTGAACGAAGCGATTTGGAAATTTCGCTTTCATATTACCGTACCATCGACTGTCTATGACTGCCTCGATAACATAACTAGGCTCATTGTCTACTATCTCGGGGACTGGGACTTCTTTAGTCCTTCTACCACTTGGGTCCTCTCGATAGGGTTCTAAGAGTCCGACATTGAATACTGGATGGATTGACCAACGGGCAGGCAATTGGAGTTCGTAAGCTCGGTTACCAACCTTTCGCTTGACCACAAAGGGTCCAAACATTTGGTGGTCCAGCTTCTCTATAGGTCGCTTAGTACGGATGTTCTTTCGATTTAGCATCACGCGATCAGCCTTTTTTGCTCTGCCATTTGTGACATCCTCCATCATAACATATTCAGGTAATGGCAACCGTTTCTGGTCATGCCATTTCCTTTGTCTCTCTTGAGCTCGCTTAAGTGTATCTCGGACTTCTTGCCAGACACCTTCCCAATTCCTTACCAATAGCTCGCTACTGGGGTGAACACCTTTTTGCTCTGAGACGGTACCCGACCAGTTGGTCCGTGGGTTGAAACCGTAGTTAATCTCAAATGGAGATAACCTAGTTGACTCAGAGGTTGAAGTATTGTATGCATATTCCGCCAAAGGTAGTAGCGATGCCCAATCATCTTGCTGATAAGAACAATAACTTCTCAAGTATTGCTCTAAGGTCTGGTTCACATGCTCAGTTTGCCCATCAGTCTCAGGATGGAAAGCGGTCGATAACCGTAGTTTCAATTGCAACTGTTGCATCAGGCTTATCCAAAACTTGGATGTGAATCGACTATCACGGTCAGAGATAATAGATTCTGGGAGCCCATGGAGCCGCCAAACTTCCTTCAGGAATATCAGAGCCAGATCCTTTATAGGGATCTCTGTGGCCAAAGGTATAAAGTGTGCCATCTTTGAGAATCGATCCACGATAACCCAAATTTTTGTATACCCTTCTGATTGCGGTAGTGCGACTATGAAGTCCATTGAGATATCCGTCCACGGTCTCAAGGGTACACCAACAGGTTCCAGTAGACCAAACTTCTTATGCTTAACGGATTTATTCCGTTGACAGGCATCACATGTACGAACATAGTCCGTAATGCTCTCGTCCATCTTAGGCCAAAAGAAGTTAGCCCTAACCCTGCCTACCGTCTTATATGTTCCAAAGTGTCCCGCAATACGGGAGTCATGTTCAGCTTCCATGATTTTATCCTTCAAATCCTGTGAGTCAGGAATGTACCATCTGTTCTTATATAGAAGGAGATCTCTTTCAATCGTCAGATTTCGGTCGACTCCTTTGTCTTCCGCTAATACAGCCTTTAAGTCCTTCATATAGATAGGATCCTGTTTCGCAGCAATTCGTAATGCATCCAAAAATGCTGATTGTAACCGGTAGCCTTGACAGGCTGCCAATGCTTGTGGTCGCAAGAGGTCTCGCTCCTGTCCCACAATCCATTGTCCGGGGCGAAAAAATGGCTTTGGTGTCTCTGATAGAGAATTACTCCCCCCTCCAGGGTGGTGGTCTCTATGCCTTGACAGTGCATCAGCCTTTGTGTTCAATCTCCCTTCACGGTAGACTACCTTGAAATTGAACGGCTGCAGGAACTCTGCCCAGCGATGTTGTCGGCGGTTGAGGGTCTTAGTACTATTAAAGTACTCCAAATTCTTGTGATCGGTATAAACCGAGATTTCACCCTCTACCGACCGAAACAGATGTTCCCATTCCTTGAAAGCTGCAACGATAGCAGTCATTTCCTTGTCATGTACATTATAATTTATCTCCGCTGGGTGGAACTTCCTACTATGAAAGGCCACTGGATGCCATTTCTCATCTTCGCAGAATTGAGACAGCACAGCACCCAAAGCAAAGTCACTTGCATCCGTCTCCAACTTGGTTTGACGGGTAGAATCGAAGTGTGCTAGGATTGGTCCGGAAGTGAAGGCCTTTCTTAACTCAAAGAATGCCTCGCTACAAGCCGGGGTCCAATCAAATTTGACATCCTTCCTAGTGAGGTCCGTCAAAGGCTTCGCTATCTTGCTGAAACCCTCTATAAACCTTCTATAGAAGTTGGCGAAGCCCAGAAAACTTTGGACTCCTACGACGTTAGTCGGCTTCTTCCATTCCAAGATGGAATCCACCTTTTTGGTGGTCATAGATATCCCTTTTTCGGATATCCTATAACCTAGAAATTCTATCTCACATCTGTGGAAGAACGACTTCTTTATGTTTGCACATAGTCGGTGTTCTCTAAGTCTTTCCATTACGCGCCTAACCAATGAGACATGTTCCTCAATGGTCTCTGAATAGATCAGAATATCGTCCATATAGGCTACGACTCCTTCTCCTAGCATATCTCTAAATATGTCATTTATCATGCTCTGGAAGGTGGCGGGTGCGTTACATAACCCAAAGGGCATCACCTTAAATTGATGTAATCCCAATTCGCTACGGAAAGCCGTGAGTTCCTCATGCGAGTGTGTATCTCCGGTAGCCTTCTTGGCCATCCGGATTCCCCAATATCCATTTTTGAGGTCCATCAAAGTATACACTGTGGCTTTGGAGAGCCTTCCTCACAGTTCATTCATTAACGGGAGAGGATATCTGTTCTTCACCGTTATTTTATTGAGCCCTCGGTAATCTATTACCAGTCTCAGCGTGCCATCTGGTTTTGGCACGAACAGTATAGGAGCGGAGGAAGAGGAAGTAGATCTTTCTATCTTCCCTGTTCGTAACATCTCTGTTATGAACTCCTTAAGCGCTTTGCGCTCCTTTTCTGATATTGGATAGATGGGCCCCCAAGGTGGGGTGCTTCCGGGGATCAATTCGATCCTGTGATCATACTTTGTATGTTCCGGCAACGCATCTATCCTTTCTTGGCTAAAAATGTCACCGAAGTCCTTGTACTCAGGCGGGAGTTGGATCGTGACATCTCCTCCTCTCTCATCGGCAAACTCTACAGTTCCTAGAAAATATACATTTTCTGGATCTTCTGCCAATAGCTCCTCATCCGACATGTATACTAACCGCCTCTGCTCTATAAGGCAATTTGCCTTACAGAAATCTGAGCGCCAGGTCAGGGATCCTACTTTCCAATCTATGTCGGGGTTATGATCTCTCAGCCACGACATTAGGAGATAGCCATCGACTCTTCTGTCGGCAATATCAGCTACCTCAAAACGCATACCATTTACATGATCACCGATCTTCAAGTCTAATGACTTGGTATAATGAAGACCTGATCCTGGTATATTGTTTCCGCTTGCATCCTTAATCGGAGTATGGATCCTTTTCTTCACACACGGAGTTTGGGTACTCTTGACCCATTGACTACTTAGTACGGGGCCCGTTGCTCCACTATCTAGTAGCAATAGTGCTTTGGCACTTACTTGCCTACACCCTATGCGCCAATCTAGTTTCACTCTTAAGTGAATTGATTTGCTATGTCGGGGTGGGCTCGAGTGCCTCGCCTTCTTTCGCTGTCTTATCGTATTCATTCTTGCTAGTCTCTTGCCTTTCGACACAAGAGCGGGCACAACGGGTCGGTAAACGTTTTCAAGAATTGTTTAATCAATAAAGGGATTGGAGTGCTGTTTACTATCACGCCAGCATGATTTCGGGTATTAAACCCTCCTCATGTAAACTTGAAAGATAACTTTTATTCAAGACTAATGACCTGAACCAATTCCAACCGTACAAGACAACTAACCCATATAAGACAAGAAAATACATTTGCTCTGCAGAGACGTCCAGTCAACCGGTGCCAAACAGGGCATCTTTGTGCCCCATCCGAATGTCGCGCGGTTCCCATTTTCAGAAGCGACCCCTCGGAGCAGAATGCTTATCCAAAGAAAAACCTGAAAGTAATTCCTCCAGAATGTCCAATATGAAAAAACATAAGAAATAACAAAACCCAAGAACTAAAGGAAAAGACCAAACAACGCGTGCGACCGTAACATCTACCTGAACAGGTAGTCTCTCAATACTCCTGTATTAGGGACTTTGTTAGGACTTAAGAGCTAGTCAACGCGAATTGGTTCTTACCTTAATTTGTTTCACTTGAGTGGCTATCCTTCCTTCAAGATCTTCGTGGATCTAGATAGGTCAGCCTATGTTATCTCCTTCTTAGGATTAGGTTCTTACCTTCATCGAGGTCCATATCAACCTCCATAATAGTCGGAGAGGGTTTGCGGGCTTCCAAAAGCTTGGGACCCGAGGGCGGCAGACGAGACGCTTCAATACGCTTGAGTCGTTTATTGCCCTTAGTCGAAGATTCTGCCTTTGCGTGTGACCGTTTCACTCCCGCAGTATTCTTCACGGCATAAACAACTGGGGATGTCATCGAACACTGCCTCCAGAAGTGTCCTTCCTTCCCACACTTAGTGCATTGTTTATTGTTGCGTCGTTTATCAGTCAGGGTCTGTGGGATGCCTTGATGAGCAATAGCATACTCAGATGTCCCAGCCTGCTTCCCGGCGCCAACATTAGCAGTCTTCCGCGGTTTGTTGTCCTCCCAACCCGAACCTTTCTCCTTCTTCTTAAACCTGCCAGTAGGTTTAGAAGTTTCCTTTTCTCTCTTCTCTCGTGGTTTTGATGGCTTGTCGTCAATGAGATGTCCGAAACGCTTGTCATCCTCTAAGTTATGACCGACTTGTTGGAGTAGATCCAAGTAGTCGTTGAGGCTGTCGGGGTGAGGGGTTTTTAATGCCCACGCGGCCCGAAGCTTCGGCGTTATCCCAGCCCTAACCTTATCCTTAACCTGTTGATGGTCTGTGTAATTCAGCTTGTACATCAGATCAATAATCCTATCCAGATAAGGAGCGCTTTGGTTGGGTTTCATCACCAAGTCATTCCACTCGAGGAGGTTTGTATCCCGATTCACATTATCACCTCCGTGACTCTGCTCTAACCGTTCACGGAAACCCTTCCATGTCCGGAGCGGCCCATTCTTGTTGAATGGCATTCCCGCTCGTTTCGCAGCCTCACGGTTGATGTGAGAGTGTATCCCTAGGTACCAATTGTGGGCTTCGTTTTCGAGAAGAGGTATTACCAAGTTGATCTTATCCATGTCCGTCAGACGGCAATCGGAAAAGTATTCGAACTTGACTTCGACCAGAGTCAGAAAACTAGCCAGGTCCGCAATCACTCCCTTAAATGTGCGAATGCCGCTTAGCTTTTCCGGCTTCCTGCGACTTGATGAAGACGAGGAACGAGACTGGTTTTGCAACCGCTCTCATAGTGCATCTGCCCGACGGTCATATCGGTCTTTCTTCTCATCGCTCCAGCCATTGCGACGTGGTCCCAAATAGGGTGTGATATCAGGTAGGGAATCGGCGTCATCATCAGAACTGTCATCAGGATCGGAATCACCCAGATCTCCTGCGCCAGCCCCAAAGAATCCACCACCGGGAGGTAGGTTACCACCCCCACTGCCACCGGCGTTACCACCGAAAGTTTCCCTTGGTCTCTCATAACCCTCAAATTGCTCGTCTCGACCACCACGATTCCCGTCATCCGGAGGACCCCCTCCTGACGGTGCTTGTGGCGGCACTGAGCCTGCTGGCTGGTTACTCCCCGGCGGTATCGGGTTTGGCGCAGCCTGCGACACCTTTAACCATTCGGCAAAAGCCGGGCAGGTCTCTGGGTGTTGTGGCGGTCCCTCGTGTCCTCTCTTTTCACACCACCCACATTTGGGTTCTTCTCTTCCCTTTCCCTTATCTTGTCGGGTATCCTTCGGTGGACCTCCCGGTACCTCTGGCGGTGGCGGTTGACAAAAGAAGTCATGACGTCCACCGTATCCAGGGCAAGTGGGGTGACAATAGGGTCCTCTGTTCGAAGGTGTTGGTCCAAACCCAGAAAAACCAGCATTTCCTGAAGGTTTAACAGGGGCCGTCGGTATGCGGACCTGTGGCCGGTTGGGTTGGCGCGGAGTAGCCGCGACAGGGACAGGAGTGCCTTGAGAAGCCGTGGCGGGTCGGCCCGGTTGGCGTGAGGTTCTCTCAAGTATATTCAACGTCTTTTCGATACGGTCAACTAGCCCCGGAGACCCTGGTCTCATGGCTGGCCAAGTACTTTTGACCGCAAGGGGCGCAGGCGTTGCTGCCGGAGTAGGGTTATGCTCGAAAGGTACTACGGGACCTTGTTGGAAAGTTTCCCCTGAGGGGGGGAGGAGCGATTTTGGAAACGGGAAAGCGGATTGCATTTCAGGATATTCTACAGGCGTCACTGTGATTGTAGGAGAAGGTTCTCGAATAGGTCGCGATGGTTGAGGGGACACTCGTCATGAACCTTGTGGTCGTATAGTCCCTATAGGACTGACGGAGTGACTGCGGGCCACCGAGGCCGAGAGGAAACGAGAGGAGGCACGAGCGAAGGAATGAGCTACTTTGGATCCTTGATCCTTTAAGCTTTCCACGATTCTCAGTCCTAACGGGCTCAGCTGAGGCCTGTATTTCTCGTTTCTCGCAAAGAGAGTCAGTTGCCCTGCATAATCCGCAGGTTTCTCCTTTAATAGGGGCACCGCAGGGACCGCCTCAATCATCAGGACATCATTGTCCTCATCTATCTGATATCCATCCTTCGCAGCCTTTTCCAATGCTTCCATCCGCACCCTCATTGCCTCTTGGTTTCCTAACAATACCAAGAATGCTTCATGTTGCCTTTTCATCCATCCCACTGATGATTCTATGATCTGTTTTCGGAAGACCTTCTGTGTCTTCTTATTCCAATTATTCAATTCCCCCTTCGCCCTTGTGATCTCCTGCATCACTTCTCGTAGGATGTAGGGCTCGACGAAGTTGCGCATAAATTCCGCGACGGTTAACTCTTCGGCTTCGGGGTTATCCTTTTGTACACCTTGTGCAAACGGGATATCGCTTAGGGACGACAGAGCTGCGATGCCGGGGTCCGGGAGGACCAAGTCGCGACATTCGTTAGGGAGTTCGATAGGAGCTGCATCAATCAATAAATGCGATGCCTCTCCTAGGCTGCGCGTGTCTGCGATAATAGAGGCTCTGAAAATGGCAGCTTCTAGTGGATTCTCGTCGAGATCCAAGCTGCTTTCCGAACTCGACGTTGTTTCTTCGACTGTAGGTGGCAAAGCTTGAGTAGCCATCGTGGTCTATTAATATCGATTTCACCAACAAAAAATCAGGAGGAGAGTTAAGCGAGAGGCTCGCTTAACGATATACTGTAACGGGGGCTCCCTCAGGTAGATGGTTCCTAAGGATGCGACCGCACCAAACTTCAAATCTCTCGAACACAGCTCTTGCAAAAGTGTAAAGAATAAAAGTAAACGGTAACACTTAATATCGTTAAGCTCAGGCTTATCTCAATTAAAGTCTCTCGAGAGGATGTTGATTGTGTCGGGGTAGGAGAGTTCTCGTATAATCTTTAAGTAGTCAGACTTATACCAAAAACTCCCCCATCAGGTTACCCCGACCAACGTGAGTATGCCCTTCTCCGTAAGGGTTGCCCCGGCACCATTACCGTGTCCCCGAAGGGCTATAGGTGTCAGCGCACTCTAGTAGAAATCTCCCATATGCACATCAGTTCCTGCGAGGTGTTTATCAATACACCTGCCGGAGTGAAAACCTCTGCACATCGGTGTCCCGTCAGTGGCTAACTGTCGAGACCCTTGGGAAAGCTAACTAAATGACTCTCTTCCCATGTGCTATGACCTATGCAAGCACTCGTAGACATCAGCTGTCCTCCGGCTAAGTTCTATCTTTCTTGATTGCGAACTTAGGGGGTCTACGACGCTCTCCCGGAGAGCTGTGTCGGCGGCGGGACCCATAGGCGCTACCGATGGTCCCTTACCCCCGGCACACCACTCACCGTGATAAGTGTCATGCTATTAGAGTCTTCAAACAACCTACAAAGAGCCTACAGCCTGAGCAAAGGGGCACGTGTAAGCTTGATTGGCGTAAAACCTTTCCAGATGTCTCTGAAACTACCCCGGACTACTCTGGGGACCCTTCCGGATAGCTCACGCTAACTCCGTCAGTTTTGGTCCGTTTTACTCCGTTCCTTTTGGAGAAGGTACCTGACCTTCTCACCTTGGCCCCCTTATATATCCTGCGAACAGCTTCCGGTCGGACGGACGGCGACGATGCATACAGTGTTATGGACATGTCTCCATGGATTCCATTTAACTAGCATAACGGCAACTCCACCCATTTTGGCCCATGACGCCCGGGGCGAACCCTGGGGCCGCAGGTACCTCTTAGGAATAATTCTACCAAGTTGCAGCTTGTTCGGAGCACTATAGCTCCTCCCGTAGTCTTCCGATCAAAGTGCAATCAAGTGCCCTTCGATCGTCATTGCGTAACAAACAATCCTAACAGTTCCCGAAATTCCTCCGAGAACATTTCCGAGGGAAGGTAGGGTAATAGTGTCCCAAAGGTAGGGTAAGTATGTCCATGGTGACACGAAACCAGTCTCCATGGTAGGGTAACGTGACCTCCTTAGGCAGGGTAAACTCACCCGGCCTTCTGACCTATCCATAGGCTAGAGCGGATATTGTCACGTTATGACTACTAGTTAGATACACCTATTCCTTAAGTACCTTCTGTTCCTTGAGATTTCCGGACCATCAGATATCTCTTGGATATGCGGCAGCATATCCGCCTCGTCTACCATCTGACCTCTTGGTCTTATGTATGGGCATAGACGTAGGTTACCATAGCTCTATATCATAGGGTCGTTACAAACTGCTGGCACTGGTAAAGAAAACAACAAAGTCCAGAATGCAGGGGAGATAGTATGCGGGACACTGGTAGGGGGACGGGCTAGTAGGGGGGGAGGGGCTGGTCCAGGGGGGGGCTGCTAGGGGGTGGTAAAGGGGGAGCAGCCGGCAGCTGTGTTTATCACTCGGAATCTCAGGATGGTAACTAGTTGGCATCACTCACTTAGGATGTAATCTGGACTTGGCACCTCTTAGGATAACCACTAAGATGCAACCTGACTTGGCACCTAACTACCAGACACACAGGACACAACCAGACCCAGCACCCAAGTACTAGACACACAGGACGCACCAGATGCCGGATTCTCCCCGCTTGTAACCGGAACTGGAGTTCAGTCCGTTCGGTTCAAGGATTTGTTTTATGTTTTGTTTTACTTGTGGTTTCGAGTATCCTTTAATACTCAGTTTGTTTTATTTGTGGTTTCGAGTATCCTTTGATACTCAGTTTGTTTTATTTGTGGTTTCGAGTATCCTTTGATACTCAGTTTGTTTTATTTGTGGTTTCGAGTATCCTTTGATACTCAGTTTGTTTTACTTGTGGTTTCGAGTATCCTTTGATACTCAGTTTGTTTTACTTGTGGTTTCGAGTATCCTTTGATACTCAGTTTGTTTTACTTGTGGTTTCGAGTATCCTTTGATACTCAGTTTGTTTTACTTGTGGTTTCGAGTATCCTTTGATACTCAGTTGGTTTTATGGGTTGCTTACGGAGGATTTGGAAATCTGTCCATGCAGGACATGGATGAAGTTTGTATTTAAAGACCGCTGAGTCCCTTAGAGGAACAGCAGACTTCGACAGACAGAGTATTTCTAATATACTTGGTTGAACGGTTACCTCTTCAAGTCCCTATTCTTTATATCTTCCTCTCGGAGCCTCCCTTAGCGCAGTACGCCCACCGGTTGTAGATCGACTTGTGCGCTACTCCTATTGTACTCGGAAGCGTGATTAGCACCCCGGTGCGAACACGTTACACCGCTTGCCTCAGGATGCACTACCCACACATCTGACGCAGGAATAATTTTTGCTGATGTAAGCTTTAAAGTAATATAAGACTACAAGGCTACATTCAGCTGTCTAGTTACTTTATACTATAATGTTATATTAAACTCTCAAATTATATTTATCTACTAGTCACAGTATTTAGTTATTTGGAACTGCAAAGTTATTTATAATTATAAATTTTCTTAGTACTTTAAAGTTATGTGAAGTTATGAAAAGTAATGTTGAGCCACAAAAAAGTTGTGTTGAGCTACACAAAAGCTATGTTGAGCCACTAAAAAGTTGTGTTGAGCCACAAGTCATGTTGAACTGGCAAGTCATGTTAAGCTGGCAGGCACTCTGGAGGAGTGCCCAGGTTGCAAGCTAGTGAGCAACCAGGGGTTGTGATGCTTAGTTACAACCTTGGCACAAGTATACTGTGAACCTCAGATTTTGTAATGGGAGACAGCTTGGCACCAAAGGTTATGTACATAAGTTCAACTCCTTTTAAGTTCTTAGTTTTTAGAGTTATTCTTAAGCCATAGTAATTTTTGAAAGTGATAAATCATTTTATATTTATTTCCTAGAGGCTTAAGTTCACCTCCTATATCTATAATAGTTTATCATTTCCAAAAATTACTATGGCTTAACAATAACTCTA
>LN891108.1:95687-180715 GCA_900010015.1 Tuber aestivum | reverse complement strand
AAAGATAGAGTGGCGAGGCCGACGGCCGACCCCAAGTTGACATTGATGCAAGGGCATGCACTAGCGATCAGCCTAGTTACTTTACTGGTCGATTGGGTGGGTTTCCCAAGGGGAGATATGCTCACTCTCCTGTACCTCCAATTGCTTCTCCGAGCCACAAATAGGATATGCTGAATCTCGATATGTTCAGTCGCAGCATTGCTCCAAGGGAGCGTGAAAAGTGGGTTGTTTTCCTGCTAACTCATGCGCCCAAGTTGATGGATTTTCGGCAAGTCCTGGACCCCCGCTCTATACGGAATCGAATTCAAGAGGGGTCCCGTTATAACTTATATGGGGTTTGGGGGGGGAGTCCCGAGGTCGAAAAGATAGCTCCCACTAGCCTACCTTATCGAGGGGTTCAACGGATAGCCGGGGTAGATTGCGCTTATTGAAATGTTCTTGTTTTGCACGTGGAGTGACGAAGTCGCCAACCATGTTTCACTTGTCCCACATATGGGACCGGTCAGCCAAGATCACTGTGCGGTCTTGGTAACAGCAATCGATAAAACCATTCCTATCGGGTCACACTAATTACCCGGAAATATCAACTAATCATGGCATGAGCTCCAAGGCATGGATCGGTCTGGATTGGTATATTCAAAGTTGGGCACTTACAAATTTCCAGTTTATGTGGACACACCCGCCATATGGGATGTTCATTCCGGGGACTTAGGATAGGATAATTTCCCGCGGGGGGGTCTCCAGGCCGGTGGAAACATAGACTGTTTCCGGAATTTCACCAGAGCATATCGATGATACGCCGAGATGGGGATAATACTGGGGACTTGCTGGAGCTCTGGACGCATGTAAGGTAGGGATTGAAAAGGCCTTTCGATCGAGATAGGGCGATGGAGACAGCAGAGTCACGGCTATATTAAGCTTGAGAAGATGCGCGCAAGTGAGAAGTGGGGGAAAGGTTCTAGAATGAGTGAGTTGTCTAATTGCCCTGCAAAACAAGGCCATTAAAAAACCAATGTGATGTATTCGAGCATATATTAGGTTCCCAAATGATATCGCGCGCACATCCCCAACAGAGGGATTAGAAGCGTATCTTTCGGCGCTGTAGCTGGGATAATGATCTATGTTTGTATCTCTATACAATAGAGGCTCTGGAATGCTATTATCCAAAGCTGTTGTGCTTGCAGTCTCCACCCTACCCACGAAAAAACTGGGCAGGCGATGAAAGGGAATCGGTGACCGATAATTTTGCTACCCTTCTTTGAAGAATTCCTTCTTTGCCAATCCAATGCCCCTGTTCGTCACCCGCCTTGTTTGCTCCTAAGTACGGTGAAGAATCACACGACGTCACTCGCCCTCTCCCCCCTTCCCCTAACCCCCATTGCTAAATATGGGCCCCCGCGGGGGCAACGCACGTCCTGGAGCTGATTAGAAGAAATTACAGTAGGGTGTGTCCTTCAAAAGCCTTGTAGCCGTCGGACCTCCTACAGGGTTCCGGGTCCGTGAATAGATTTGGGCCATACGGAAAGGATTCATTGGGCCGCGAAGCATACCCCTGCTTTGCCATCACCAAGACCACAGGCGTTGATTGAGGACTGCTCATCGCGATGAACAGTGACCGAAGACCCACGAGCGAGGGAGAGAGAGATGGCAAGAATGCGTTGGAACCACTAAAGGCTGAAGAGAACTGGGGTTGTTGGGCTGCACGGTATTAGCGTTGACAACTGGCAATACTCCTTGCGAGTGAGGATGGAGAGAATAGTAACAAACAAGAAATCGGTTTTCTTTCCTTCTTTCTCTCCTTTTTTTTTTCTTACTGTGTGGTCTTTGCTGTCTTTTTTTTTCCCTTCTTTTCTTTTCTTTTCTTTTATTTTCCTGTCTTTGCCGGACGGTGATTTCTTGAGGGAGGGCGACGGTATTGCTCTGCTAGAAACAGGTGCTTCGGGTTCTGTTTCTGTGCAGCAGCCCCAGGGAGAGGGAGAGAGTCGATAGGTCGGTGAGTACTCTTTTCGACGGGTTCTGTCAACCTGCACCGGCAACACTGAACCACGTTCAATACTATTAGCCGGTCGAGGGAACGCGGACAGCCACTACGGGCAAGGCCTTGACTTCACCTCTCTAGGCACCAGCCGTCCAACCTTGGCTCAGAGCTCTACTCGCGTTGGGGTGGAGATGGGTGATGGTGAAAGGCTGATGACAGGAGAGAAAGCCACCGGCACTGGAGAGTGTGTGAGGTGATGTAAGAGCCTACGCGTTCGATGCTTGTGGAGAACAGTTCGGTGGGCGAGTTAGCCATAGACAGGTGTGACTCCCAGAGCGCTCGCCCTTAACTGTACTGTTTGCGTTTTTCTGTAATTGAGGAAGTTGCTCTGACGTCTCTGTCAAAGCTCACCCAAGTTGGAAGGGACAAGGGACGGAGCAAGGACGGGGTTGAGAATTCAGTTAGACAGAGTAGAATATGTGTTCAATTTTCGCTCTAAGTCACTTGTACTTGTGATAAGTATAGTAGACTTGATAAGATAAATATCCTTAAGACTAGTAAGATAAATCCAAGCTTGCGTGCTCTATTAACATGAAGGAATTTTTTTTTTTTTAATTAACTAATATATTCTTTTTTAGGGTATAAGAACTCGCATGCAGCAACTAAGCTATGGTGTAAAGAAAACCCTTTCATATCAAAACAATAACATAAGAAATTACCAAAAACTATCCCATCTGACCGAAACACTCAAATCCTGGGAACAGGTAACTGCTCAACATGCACACAAACCAAATGCGTGACTAACTAAGTAGGAAAAATATAAAAACCCAAGCCAGCGGCCATACTAACTCAAATATTTAAGGCTCTGTTTGGCGGGAACCGAACCTTTTGAGACTGTTCAATTTTCTCATACAAAACGACCGTTATTGAAAATAATTTATTTGTAGCTAACTACACGACTCCACCTTAGAGGTATATGCGCCGTACGGCATTACGTCCAAGAGGTAAGCCAACTCCAATACCGGCAGACCACAGTACATCTGGGACTGTACCACCCGCACAACCCATAGCAAGACTACATCATTGCTAGACTCGAACCGTCTAGCCGACAGGTAATCCCGAGCCGAAGCCCAGTACAGGGGGTCATGGCCATCTCCGGCCAACCACAAAATCTTTATAAAAATCAAAACCAGCTCTACTGGCCTCGCAACCACTCCACCAACACATACCAGCCCCAGCTAAGCCAGGCGCACCACACTGCTCCTAATCCACCGACTCTACCGCCTGCCAACCGGCAGCCCAAAAGCCATAATCCGGCAGCTCAAAGTAGCAGCCCTCTACCAGACACGTACTCCCATTGTCCCAACCCACCAGGAGGGGCCAAACCTGCCCGCACATATGGCGGGACAGCTTATTCCTCCTCACCTCCTGCCCGCATGGGCACAAGACCCTTATGCCCTCCTTCTGGTTCCACCCCCCACTCCGAGGACACAAATGCGGGACCGCAGGTCCGAACACCTCTGGAAACTTCGTGAAACGCGGGCAGCAAGACTCCCCCCAATCGACACACACGGACTTGTGGCCCTTCCCCACCTGGCCAGACCCGAGTAGTCCTGTGGGTTTGCCCTCCCCCGACCTTTTCATCCGCCTCCCAAGAAGGCACGGCCGTTGTCTGGGGGACAGGATAGCGACCGCAGTGGCCACACTCTCCACCCCTGAGCTCTCTTCGACCAAGGGAGCAGCCTCCGAGGCATCCTCCGACACCCGACGGCGCTTCGACCTCAGTCTTCTTCCAGAAGTAGTCCGGCGGCTATCGGCTGGTGTACTGGACACCATAAACTCGTCACAAGGGAGGGGCAACGATCCCACGAACAGGGTAAGTGCACGTGACCCAACCGGGTCAGCCACCTCCCCAACCTCAGAAGCCATGGGCTCAGCCACAACGGGCTCAGGCACCTGCTCCGCCGAAACAGAGGACGCCACCGAAGGCAACCGAACACACCTCCCCAGCCACCCCCTCCTCAAATGGAGATGGCAAAAAATCATCGTCACCCCTGGAAAAAATTGACGAGGGGGAGGAACCCGCAGCCTGACAAGCAGCCAGGGAAGCGAGTAAATTCTCACTCTCAACCTTTGCCAAATGTAGGCCGCGCGAGAGGACGGAAACATGGTGTCGGAGACGAGAAACCTCCTTCCGTAGAGAGGAGGCCTTGTCAACCGACTTGTAACCGGAACTGGAGTTCAGTCCGTTCGGTTCAAGGATTTGTTTTATGTTTTGTTTTACTTGTGGTTTCGAGTATCCTCTGATACTCAGTTTGTTTTATTTGTGGTTTCGAGTATCTTTTGATACTTAGTTTGTTTTACTTGTGGTTTCGAGTATCCTCTGATACTCAGTTTGTTTTATTTGTAGTTTGGAGTATTTTTTGATACTTAGTTTGTTTTACTTGTGGTTTCGAGTATCCTCTGATACTCAGTTTGTTTTACTTGTGGTTTCGAGTATCCTTTGATACTCAGTGTGTTTTATGGTTTGTTTATGGATGATTTGGAAATCCACCCATGCAGGACATGGACGAAGCTTGTATTTAAAGACCGCTGAATCCCTTAGAGGAACAGCAGACTTCGGCGGACAGAGTATTTCTAATATACTTGGTTGAACGGTTACCTCTTCAAGTCCCTATTCTTTATATCTTTCCCTTGGAGCCTCCCTTAGCGCAGTGCGCCCATAGGTTGTAGACCAACTTGTGCGCCACGCCTATTGTACCTGGAAGCGTGACTCGCACCCCCGTGCGAACACGTTACACGACTCAGCAAAGGCGGACAAGACCTTGACGGCCTTGCCACCCGACAAAGAGGAACCTCCGGGCGCCATCGAGCTCAACCGAAAGAAGGAGCGAAGGGGAATAGGGGGAGCCTCGAAAAATAAATGGAAGGGATAAACTCCTTCCACAAATGTAAAATTAAAAACGAGGAAAAAGCCCTCGAGTTAAAGACTTGAAGCTATCGTGAGATAGGAATCAAGGACGTGATTGGCCCAAATGACTTAACTGACCGTTATGAAACGGAAGGGTAAGAAAATTTGTATGGGGAACGGAATGGAACGGACGCGAACGGTCGTATCCAAACAGACCCTAATATATATATATAAAAGTTCCCCCTCGTTAACCAGACACGCCCTATCATACCCAAACGCCGCACGCACTTCACTTCACCTTACCCACCCACCACGCCACAACGCGAACCCGACCGGCCGACCGAACCCATCCGATAACCCCGAAGTTTAAAAAACCCTCCGAGACAGAAAAAAACAAAAAGAAATCAAGGGAACACGAGGTCACGCAAGACCCCAGAGAAAAAAAAAAGAAAAAAATTCGTGGCGAAGTTTATGATATGGTACCATTACAGTTGAAGCGTCAAAGACGTCTTCCCTTCTTTTCTCCCTCGATAAGTGTGATGATAGCTCAAGTAGATGACAGAGAACTTTGGTCTCTCCCTGTTCCCACACGTTTACTTTACCAGGCCACTCCCGAGAGAACTTTGGCGGCTTTTCGTGAAGCTGGGGTAAAGTCACTGGTGGGTGGGCGAAGAGTGCCTGCTTGGGCATTGCTTCGTTGCTTCCGCGATGTATATAAATTTGTGTGAGATGTACAGTACAGCACCTACGCAATGGGGTGAAATGAAACAAGAATAGAAACCCAATCAGTAGTCTCTCCACTTTCTCCCCTCCTCACCCCGTTCTAGAGCACATCCCAGTTCCAAATACTACAGGTATATCCCGTCAATATCACTAATAAAACTAAACCGCGGCCAGCATTCTCCCTAATACTCTGCGCAACATACCACCCGAGAATATCCATTCCGGGACTAACAGTTCGCAACCCACCTGCCACCGGGATACCATCATACTGCACAAGCCCCAGTGACCGCTACCTACACCCATACCCGAGTGCAGCGCCACCGTCATGCGCACGAACGCCCCCCCGCTTCCAATAGTGCCGCTAGAATCCTCACCGTTAAACATACAGTAGGATCTCCACTCTATCGGGAAAGTAGCTACATTGTTCTATTTCACCTACATCGCCTGTACGACTAGCCCAGTAGATACTCATGAAAATATACACGTCACAACCAGTCACTCATTGGCTCTCAATCCCCCATAATAAACCAACCCAAAATCCCCACAACTTACCAAAAGACACAAATAGAGCCACCATAAGTGATTTTTCAATTTTATAAATGGTGTCGAACCAGTCCCACTATAAAATAAGACGAAGCGAAACAAAGCGAAACAAATGAAATGAGAGCCATAGCTAACCAAGTTAGAGAAGGCAGTAATATCCTAAGTTAATCACCTGCATATCGGAGGAAAGGAAAAATCAAAAATCAAGGGAAAGAGGAGTGAATCGAAAATGAAATGAGAGCCAAATCCCTCTTTCCCCAGACCAATAATTGATTTCCCTTGCACATTTTTCATTTACACGCCATCTGGGAGGAAAGAACTTGAGAGCAAGGGAAAGCGAGACACCAAAGAAAACCAACAAAAGCATAGACACCCCGGCCCACCGTGCTCCAGGTAAATAATCCCCGTAAAAGTATGTATGTCTGTGTGTGTGAGTATTTGTTTCGGGAGGGTGGAACGGTGACAGGTCGAATAAGAGACAAAAAGGACAAAAATACACCCGACCGATACCGACTGGCTAACCCTACCCCCGATCACTGCGAGTAAGGAAGATACAGCTTGCAAACATGAACGATGGAAAAGGAAAGACAGGAGAGCCGAGGGGCAAAATCCCCGTAACGTGATGTAAGAGGCCGTGTTCAAAGACTTCTCGTGACAGTAAACAGAAAACCAAAACAGAAAAAAAAAGCAATTGGGCCGCCCTGAGTTTGAAGAGGAACAGATGTGACAAAAGAAAATCATTACCGCCTTAAGAATAGAGAAAGAGATCACGAGTGAAAAGAGCCTTCGGGATACTACAACGTCTAAAATTAGGGGGCGCTAGCAACCAACGCTGCAAACACACCGACACCCCCGACAATTGCTCCAGCAAGGGCGGTAGCGGCGAGCTTTGCAAACTGCTTCTTTGGCCTCGCAGTTCTGGCCCGTTTCCTTGGACGCTCCTCTTCCTCTTCCCCATCTTGAACAACCTCCTCCTCGTTGTCAGATGTTCCATTGGGTGTTGGCAAAGCGGGCTCCAAAGTGATTGTCTCCATTTCCTCCTCGAGGGCTTGAACATTCCTTCCGGGGAAGAGCATGGCCAACTCTTGGGTGGAAACATTGTTTATACTTTCCATTTTTTCCTCTTCTTCAACATCGTCATCCGTCTCATCCATGTTTTCAGGGCCGCTGTGAGCAACTTCCTCCTCCTCTTGAGATTTCTCTTCGGGGGTGATATCAGATAGCTGCGAGTGCTTGCGCTTGGATCCAGTTGGTGGAGAAGAGGGGTTGAGGAGATCGGCCACGGACTTATCCTTCTTAGCCTCGGTAGGGGGGCTGATTAGGCCATTTGTAGATGGGCCAGGGGGTGGGGGTGATGCTATCCCATAAAACGCGTCAACCTGGTATCTATATCGGCTAAATTGTTGAGGGGGCGGAGGATAGAAAGTACCAGTTGCTACCATCAAGGGCCCAGGAGGCGTAAGAGGGCCATTGTTTTCGTGGACAAGATTGCTAATAGAGAAGCCGCGTGATTTACTAAAGTCACCTCTGCTTGCCTCACAGACACTAGTTCGCCCGGCCGGTGCGACATTGGGGTGGTAAACAGGGTAACGCTCATAGCACGTGTCGAAGGCCTTACGTTGGCCGAACCAAGCGCAGGTGGGATGACGAGGATCGGTGTCACCCTCCTCTTCCTCCATCACATCATCCCCCTCATCCTCATCCTCATCCTCATATTCTACTATCCCGTCAGCCATCTCTTGTGAAAGGATATCGTCAGATGTATTTCCATCTTCCTCCTCATCCTCTTCCTCGTCTTCTTCGTCATATTCCCCATCTTCGTCGTTGCAATACTCATCATCCCAGACCATGTCACTTGCTTCGCCGATTGAGAGCTCAGTTTCATCACCCAACCACCATGCGCTCTTATCAAGTCCCCGAAACTTTTCCCCTTCAGCCACAGCATCTTCGAGCAGTTTCTTGGCTTGAGGAGTGACAGTTGGCGGCGGTGGAGATGGCGCGGGTGGCTTATCACTTTTGGGTCCTGGTGCTTGAGTCGAATCTTGCTGCCGATCTTCCCAGACCTTAGGGAACAATCCAGTGGGCTCTTTAGGCCCCTCAGCTGTCTTGAAGGTCTGAACCCAGGGCAAAGAAGTCGGGGGTAGCGGCTGCGATACACCAGGCGATTTGGAGTTCCCACGAACCGGGCTCAAGTAAGATAACACATCATTAGGCCTATTAGCTAAATTCGCAAGGTTTATCTGTCTAGCAGTAAAATACTCCTTCTTTTGTTCCATGGAACTGTTGCCATATCGCTTCTGGAAGGTATCAGTTGGCACTTGTGGATCTTCCGGGAACCAATGAATATGAGATGCACCAGACGGCGTCTTCTTGGCCACCGCCTCGGTTGGTAGCATAGTGAGGGGCGGAAGAGTGGGAGGCTCTGAAATAGCTGCCGATGTGACTGCACTTCCACTGGGCTTGTTAGAAGAATCACTCCCGTTTTGTGCAGCAACTGCCGCATTCGCCAGCTCCTCAAATGGCGCAAAGTTCGTCTTAGATTGGGAAATACCGCCCAAAGGTGCGGTCACAACCTGAGGTTTTGAGCTCAAAATCTCTGGAGGAGACATTGGCGTAGGAGCATTCGGTGAATAGAGATTATCAGCCACCATAGTGATATCCGTAGTATCGTTTGTCGTGGAAGCCCTCCCTGCATACTCCCCAACATCACTCTCATGATGATCCCCATCTTCCTCATCTTGCTCTTCCTCCTCTAACTCCTCCTCGTCCTCCTCGTCCTCCTCCTCCTCATTCTCATCAGACTCATCAGACGATACATAATTGAACCGACGACTACGGACATGAGCACGACAGCTAGCATCCTCATCGTCCGACTCGTCCATGTCCGAATTCTCAATGTCCGAATTCTCATTATGCTCCTGCGCTCTGGAGGTGTGCTGGTAACGCTTGAAGGTTTCTTCAGGTATAATTTCAAGATCACTTTCCTCGTCATCGATCACAAGGCATTCAGGGGCGGGCTTATTCGAACCCTTGGATTCGTTCATAACGTTCTTACTCTTATCATTCCGAGAGACTGAGGATTCCTGAGCCTGGTTCATCAGACTCCCGATGGTGACTCCGGGCCTAGCAGGTGCATCGCAAATTTCAATATCCACCAGTTCAGCATTGACCTCAACCACATCTCTCTCCCCCGAGCCAGTCATCTCATCAACTTTCCTCTTCAATTGCAACACACGGTCCTTCGATTGAGTCAATGATTCGACCGACATATCCTTTGTGCTGCGTTCATGACTAATGGGAAGCTCATCATCGGGCATCATGTGTGACGTTGATGCCCCAACACAGGTTGCTTGTCCCGGTTTCGGGACAGCAGAGTTAGCGCCAGAAATAGAAACCACAGACCCCGAAGCTTTCTCTTCTCCCAGACGAGGAAACTTGGGGTACTTGGGGTCTAATTCGTCATCCTCCTCCCCATCTCCTTCTTCTCCGGAAACTTCGTAGTCCGATATCAGAAGATCCTCACATATGCCATAACCCCCTCGACTCTTGGGCGTTTCAGATGCCGGTTCAGATTCGGCAACAGGTTTCGAGAGGCTGCAAGGACAAGACACGTGGTATCAGTAAACCCGAGCGTAGAAAAAAAAAAGAAAGAAAGACAGCGAACAACCGCAGAGAGGAAAAAAAAAAACTCACGGTATCTCTTCCCACTCAACACCGCACCGGAATGTTTTCGGAGGGAAAATTTCGTCACCTCTAGTGACCTCTGAACCAAATGTAACCTCTGTCCCATCCGTCAACTCCGCGGTTTCATCCCCAGCAAGCTGGAGGCCGTTAACGTAGGTGCCGTGCATCGATTTCATATCCTTAATAACTATCTACACAGACGGTCAAACAGTTGTTAGCACAGAGGGAAAAAGTGGGGCGAGGAAAGAATTTAAAAAGGATGAGATTTGTAGTGGTGGTAATCAGGACGCAATGGGCAACGAAATGGGGAAATGTGAGGAGCTAATAAAGAAGCGTTCAGAAGCGGGGAGATAATATGAGCAACAAGAACCGAAAGCCAGACAATATGTAGGCAAGCGCGAGCAAGATAAGGAAAGCCAAGAAAACCCCACCACCTAAAATGCAGTTCATATGAAAATTCCGATCCCCCAAAATAACCATTCAAAACACTCGCAGAAGGGGGAGTAAGGATAAAAGTAACCCAGTAATCTCGGCTTACCTTTCGGGACGGTACGAGGAGCCGAACCTCCGCATGCGAGCGACTCATAACGGCCGACTCGAAGAAACCATTATTCCTAGCGGCAAACAATCCCTTAGATTTGTTTCTACTGCTTCTACCGATCGGTTGGGTTGGCTCCTCGGGTGTGAGGCTGATTGTACGGGAAGCTCCATCGGTACTGCTGGTAGAGATGGTGTGCAAAACAGGGTACGAGCATGGTAGAGAGGCGGGTGATTTGTTTTGAGAGTTTGGGGGAGGGTGAGGGTGGAGGTGGAGCCTGGCTGTTATTTCGGTCAGCATCACAATGATCGGGAGTGCAAAGCAACTGTGCAATCCAAAGAAAGTATCGCTTCGGTAGTTATAGAACTCTCAAATAGGAGGTGAAGGAGATCTCGGTAGGGAAGAGGGGGGGGGGGGTATGTAAGAGAGAGGAAGAGGAGGATAAATGAGGGAAGGCAGTAGGGCAAGGCTGCTATAGCTATTACAAAGCGGGGTGATGCTTGAAGGGGGGTTCGGGCCAGTGGGAGGGGCAAAATTGGTACTCACCTCTCAGCATGATTCTAATATTCTATCGTAGGATCCCGCCGCTGCTATCTTGAAGGAGAGGAAGGGAGGACTCCTTGCCGGAAGCTGGCAGGTCCGTACGGCCCGATTATTCTCTTGGGTTTGATGGTAGCAGGCAGGAATGGGTCTGCGGTGAGGTCGGGTGCGGGTTGGTGAGGTGGGAAAGAGGAGAAAGGGTTTACCGTACGAGTTGAAGTTGCGGTGGTGACGCACACCTTGCTCGAGCAGTTGGAGGTTGGATAATATGAGGAGCAGAGGAGGAGGAGCTGGCAGCCAAAATTTAGGAGGCACCACGCACCGGTAGCTAGCAATGAATAATACTATGCGTTTCAAGGGATTTTGGAATGTAGAAGGCAAGTTACTGCCCCGATTCTGCTGTACCGGTATAGCACGCACTGAGTTTATCGCTAAAAAGCTTTGGGAGGGGGGGGGATTTAGGAAGGAAAGGGCAAGCGTACGAGTTGCGGTTCCGAACACTAAGATCAACAGGCGGCGACAGCAAGCGGGTCAGTCCGGCCGAATTATGCCCCCTATCTTTTCCCGCTTCTCTTGTTGTAAGTCCACAGGCGGTAAAGGTCTTGTGTGCGGTGCGGATTCAGAGAAGGGGAGGGGGAAACCAAGGGAGGGGGAAAGTTTGGTGGTGGTTGTGGTGGGGGGAGAAGTGAGCGAAGTGAGTAAAAGGGAATGACTGGTAATGGTATCGAGTGACATGGTGGGAGGGGGAGAGTCAAGGCGGGGCGCAGAGTCACTGCACCTACCGTACCGCACCGGTAACAGGGACAATTACAGTAAGGATGAGTTGCCCTACTCAAGTACCGCACAGTATCATACAGCGCAGTACTCGTACGAGTGTGAGTATTTGTGTGGTATGATAGGGCATCCAGCGTCATACCATACCGGTACTCGAGTAACTCGAGCTCCATTGCTCAGGTGCTGGCGAAGGTTATCCTTCCTATTGAACATTGCACCGCACATCCCACACCGACCCCCCAGGCCCCTTCATGCAAAAACCCCCGCCAATAGGCCCCTCCATACCCCCCTTTCGATTTTCGATTTGTACGAGTACAGTACTAGGTACTGTATGTACCATGCTCACCCCCCCCCCCCCCGATTGCTTCCCAATACTCATTCCATAATATTATCATGCTCCACCAAAAGCCTCCCTGCCCCCCTACCTTACCCCGTCCCAAGCCAGTGCTAAGATATCATAATCATACCTTCATAGGTTACACCTAAAAGTAGCCTAGCGGAAACAGCCCCGCCCAATAACTGAGCCCCACGCTTGCCCAAAAGTGGTGGGATTAGCGTCAATTCTGAGGCTCCGGGACTCACCCTGATCCCCCAAATTTACCGCGGTTTCCTCCTTTAGGCAATAGTTGCAACAATTCCCACGGGAAGCCAAAGCTACGAGCACAAGTACCTAGCTCTGGAACAAAGCACTAGGGTGAGTAGTGAATTCCCCTCGGCAGCAATAAGCCTAGGCATGGTTGCTGTGATTTTCAGCCCCGAGGGGAGGGGGGAAATGGGGGAAGGGCGAGGAGTGGAGGATGGTGAGCGGGAGCGGACAGGGTCAGAGGCGCACAACACAGTGATAAAATGGAAGGAATGGTGGGAGGATCATGATCCACCAGGGGAGGCAGAGCAAGCCTCGCTGGTCCCATGTGCTTCTTGTGCCCATTTTCGTGTGCGCACCTGACTGACCGAATGCATAACTTGCCTCGCACTATCCTTGCTATCTCAACGAGACAAAGACCGTTCCTAACTTCCATGGACCATACAGGTGGTGGGGTTATCACACAGTATGATACACCATGGTTTGGATCCGAGGAGCACCGTACCAATGTCAATGTGAATTGCGCTGTGCGAGGGAAAACGCCGCCCTCTCCTCCAGCCATGCATGTCCTTACTCTTTTTTTCTTTCTTTCTTTCTTTCTTTCTTTCTTTCATCCTTCCCTCCTCGGCTCCCGCCTTCTTCCCGAGGGAAATAGCGGGTTATTCGAGGCAATTAACCTGTGAGGGCCAGGAACATAACAACACGCGCCAGCTGGGAACAGCAAGAAGGCATGGTCTTGATCCCACTGCGCATTTTCTGCAGAACCGCTATTATAAAGCAAGCATGCCCCGCGGTTCATCCGACTCGACCAAAAAGACACCGTTTGTCTCCGGGCCCCCATTTTCCACAACCAATTCTTCCAAGCCCCCGGACAGCTCATTCCCCTATAATTTACCCCCTCCAATGCAGTTCATGAACAACCCATTCGCCGCCGCATCACTGCAACGGAGTTCCCGGATCCACGGAGCTGAATCAAACACCCGGCATGCCGGTAATGATTATTTCCCCCATTCCCCCCCTACAGTGTGTGTACTCAGGTTGCCGGAGCCGCCACAGCTCAAAAATGAAGGGAGGAGAGAAAAATAACATGTCATGTATCTTGCCGTGCAACCTGTCCCCAGAACAGCAACAATCCGGTAGCCTAATACATACCGGTATACGAGTAAACCCTTCCCCCTTCATATGAATCCGTACGCCTGAGGCTTTTCTCGGGATAAGATCGAGCCAGGCTACGAATAGTGCGTTTGGCTATCATGGCACAAACACGCCATCCCACTCTTCGCTTGGCCATTTCCGGTAACACCAGCGTGATTTACAAATAGCAGAGGCCTGATCGGATCGCGAAGACCTCCGAAGGGTAGGCAAGTAAGGGTAAGGGTAAGGGTAAGAGGGGAAGTGGACGGGGGCAAAGAGAAAAGAGGAGAGATTAGCATCTATCTTTTCGGGGGGGAAATCATTCGTCTCTGAATTCGGTTTACATGCAAGTATTTGCGCTTCTCCGCACCTGTGGTGTCCGGTTGGCCAGGATTTTGCTTATGGCCCTATGACCGCCCGGATGATATATCATTGTCGATATAAGCTATCATAACTTACCCCCTTTGCCTCCCTCCGGTCGACATGAGACCACCATGGATTACGCACCAACATGTTCGGCTCAAGAAATACTCACGGCGGATCATTACCATGAAGCAATTCCCACGTTTTGTTCGTGCTGGAGGAAAGGAGGAGGAGGAGGATATCTTTTCCCGGGGGTGAATATCATTTGCGTCGGGACCCTCCAAACGAACCGGTTGTTCCTTTTTGTTTTATGTTTTGCGATTATTTATGGCCATTGCGAAGCCGTGCATTCCACGGGCCCAATAGTGGGCTACGTGAGGGAAATCCCGCAGAGCTCCCGACACGTCTACGAACCACACGCGTGTGCTCGGTATTACTTGAGCCCTGGAAGTGCTGGAATTTTGCGGTGTATCACAATTGAATTGAGCATTGGAGGTTTGTTACCGCTATTGAAACCAACTTTTGGTCTTTCAACATCCGCCGGATATCGCATTGTTATGTATGGCAAGTTCTGGACCGGATTCACGTCCCGGCTTCGTGGAGAGCAAAAGTTGTACGATACTGACGACATCAATATCACGTTGAGGTTTCGTCCGCTCTTGGTAATTGGAGGACTAACCTTTTTGCCTTGTGTCGGTGGTTTCAGCTACCAACTGCCCACGATAAAGTAATTGAGGTGGTCTATCTCTCACGCCCGCGACCACCAAGACTTGACCTCTTTTTTTGAGCCGGTGTTGTGGATCCGCTGTTCCGGTGGATGCCGGTACAACTGATTGTACCATGGGCTTCCAATCGGTGGGGTACAGTGCTGGAGATGTATCATAGTTTCTGCCACTGTGCCGTACCGTACAAGTACAAGTACTAGTACACTCTCCTGGTGATCCAATGTGTATGCTTGACCCCACCGATCCCACCATCACAACGAATTCCCACGGGAAGCCTCCAGAGCACAGTACCTGTCCCGGGAAAGAAGCACATGCCAGGAAAACGGGGAGGGGGGGTATACCGGTACTGTGCCGGTATGTAGTATTGGCAGTCCCCACATACAGATTTCCTTTCTCATCACACGACACAAGTAAATATAATTCTCTGGTCCCCGTTTTCGGGGTATGATACTTCTCTCCCGGGACAAAAAAAATCACGTATTGCAAGTTACAAGCAGACTTGCCAACTGCCGCAGCATACCATCGCCAAGCCCAAGAAAAAACAGCAAACCAAGGCCTCTATCTCTCTTTTCCTCTTTCTCCCACCACCATACTGTACCCACTCCACTTGCCGGTGTTTAACCCCCTTTGGAGTAGGATAGCACCAAAATGCCATCCATGACAGGGATCTAACTGGAGGCATACTACCGGTAGCGCCAGCCATCGATACCGTATCATACAAACTTTGACCCCGCCCACTCACACACAACAAGGCAGTTCACTTTCGAGAAGGATCAGGGAGAGGGGAAATGGCACCCTTTTAACGATTTTTGGGAAAGAAAAAAGGTATCATAAAACAAAGTAAAAAAAGGACATGCTTAAGCGAAGCATAATTATTTTATATTTTTCTTCCTCGCAGAGCACAAATTCTACCTTCGGTTGACCTTTCCTGACTAAAGGGCCCCATCTCCATCCCACTTCGTGTTGGGGGAGTTTTTTTAGTTTTTTTTGTGTGCGCAGTTATGCACGCCAAGAGTAGTTTTTTCTTTTCTTTCTTTCTTTAAAAAAAAAAAAGGGGGGGAACTTTAGTGGTCGAAGATGGATATTGTTTCCCGATCCGGAGGAGGAACTTCCGAAATGAGCCGATTGTGATACAGAGATGATCATGACATCTGCATCCGTGATTGAGCTATGATGAAAACACACACACAACATAAATAAATGGGAGGGAATACGGTACAGTACTGTACTGAAAATTGTCTATTCGCATATTTTTATAATGTCATCTTCTTTGTCACTGTGCTCGTATTGACTTGACTTTGTTCCTTTATTCTACCAACTATCGCGACGATATTTAGCGTGGCTGGCAGGTCCGAGTCCACATTGATGGCACACGCGGCCGGACTCGGGTGCAGTGCCGACCTTCTACGGTATTCTCATACCGTACCATCCGAGTCCCCCCTCCACCGATAGTTTCCTCCTCTCTAGATCTTTGTAAGAAATTTTTTTTTCTTTTCTCAAAAATGTATCTGGAGAGGCTCAATACTCAGTGTTTATCATTACCATCGCTCACCTCATTTTTTTTTTTGTTTGCTGCATCATCCTCGCTTGACGTATGTGCGGTAAATTACTCGGTCATAGTTGGACACCAACAGTGCGTAGTGGGAGGGTGATGAATGGACGTCCTCCCCAGGGTGCTAAGCTGAGTGCCCCAACGTAATTATAGATTATATAGCATATGGTGCCAGACTGACTGGCACTTGAGAGGAGGAGGACATGGGAAACTCTTCATTGGGCTGTTAAGGCCCTGTTTGGCAAGCCAGAAAAATGCATTTTTCCTCGCTATAAAAATGTGAATACTTGAGTGAATAGGTGCGTGTTTAACATACAACATAAAAATGGCATTTTTTCATGATATTATGGAACATTTCTTTTTTGTATCACATTTCCATGTCAAGCACTGAGTGAATATAGGAGAGGGGGAAAATAACCTAAACTTGAGTAACTGGTTAAATATAATTAATCACAGCATGACACACAAGAAGCTTCTACAAGTCACCACAACTAGGGCTTATGAATCTAATCATCACCTTTAACAGGTTTTACTATTTTCATCATTATAAATCCTGAAAAATGGGAATGGTGTTACAAAGATAAAAAAAAAATATGGCAGCATGCCAAACATGACCTGAATCCATTCCTCCCCAAAAGTGTTTATTCTCTCATGAGAGGCTTCCAATAATTCTGAGAACATGGGGGGTAAGACAACCAACCAGGCTATCATGCCTGGTCCTGGTATGTGCTGGTCCACAACTTCACTTTTCCTGTATGATAAATTTACCATATGTGATTATTAATTGTGTTGCCCCGCCCGAGCTCACCATTGGTCCAGCAATCGCTGCCCCATCCGGTTTGTTTCAAACTTCGACTCGGCCGCGTAGGAGTACCGTATCATACTCGTAATGTTTGGCGGAGAGGGAAATAGCGGGGGTAATGCCAAGATTTGGGATTTCTTGGCTTTTCCCGAGATGTGCAGAACTTGAGGTAATACGGTATGGTACTGTACGTTGTGGCACGCCTTGAGCAATATTCCGGCTCGATTTTATGATGCTGTGAACAGCGCCCGCCTCAATAATTTGGGTATGGTGGAAGTGCGGTATTGTATGGGGGAAGGTTAAAAGTGGTAATTTAGAGGCTTTTTGTTACTGTAGCCTGCTGGGTTTTTAATTTTTAATTTTTCTTTGGGGTTTGTTGCTGTTGTGCTTACAGGTATTCGAGCTCTGCCAAGTAAATTAGATATGATATCTTTGGTGCGGTGCCGGTATGTTAGGGATTGTGCTCTCATACGTCGATTCACTCCTGCTGTACTCAGCACTGTACTATTGGTATGATATCATACCAATATCTCGAATTCAAGTTTTTAGCTCCTTTCTTGGTTAGACCCACGCTAACAGAGTAGAGCTCGCGAGCTGGTAGTCTATATTTGGATTCTCTGCGCTATTGCCTGCGGGACCATGATAGTCCTTACCACTAGCTGAACCGCCCCAAGGGCTTGTCGTCCTGCTGGTATGATAATTTTTTTCCAGAGCTTGAGCTCATATTAAGCACCTCGAGGCTTTTCGCAAAGCCCTGTTGACGAGTCTGAGTGGGTCAATCTGGGGCGGTACGGTAGGTTGCACCGCCGCCTCGTGCATAGGGGCTTGGACAATACCGGTACAAGGTTAAATTAGGCCCTTCCTTGCTCATTGTGTATGATACGGGTACGTTACTTTTCTACCTGACCTACGCTAAAGAGTGCGGGTCATAAGATACCGGCATAATAGATGGGGAAAACACGAGAGTGTATCTGCAATCAGGGAGCAAAAGTGGAGCACTGGAGGAAAGTAGGAATGGTAAGAATCGATGCAGATCAACTCGAAGATGTAATGCATGGAATCCAAGCAGCCGACAGTACGAACCCGCCCAAAAGGTGGTTGATGGGTATTTGATACCCCGATATAAATTAGTACTCGATTGATTCTCGGAGGACATTTTTTCCAACACTCTTGCGGATACTATCGCATTGTCTTCTATTAAGTCTGTCATTGGTCAATTCGGACAGCCCTTGAGCTAGGTGGTTGCGGTTGGCTTGGTGTTGGATGCGTGAGTGAGAATGCCTGGATAGTGGGATACCCGAGGAAACACCACCGGGGTTACCACCAATCCTGCACTAGCAAGAACATTTCCGAATAGTGGTGGAAAGATAAGTACTGTCAGATGTACTAGGGAATGTGCCCTTGGCAGTTTGTGCCTCAGTATAATCACTCTTCCTTTGTTCGTGATAACCATTTTTGGTCTATCAGTTACATGGGTTTCTGATCCGGCAGTATGTTGTCGGTAGGGCAGTGGACAGTCCAGACAGGTTTGCGGACTGGTATCCCATTCACGCACACTGTGCGCTGATTGATGGGCCCGCGCGAAGGAAATACTGAGGATATGGCATTCTTTTGAATTCTGCTCTGCAACCCTTCAGCGAGTGATTGTGGATGAGGACAAAGTTACTTACGTCATGCATGCACAGTAGCTTCCGAGACTTTGCCATATTTTCCTAAAAGGCTGACGTCGCTTGGCCAATGCCGTTAGAGAAAGGTAGTTTCCTCCGCCTTTACTGATCCACGGCCGATGAACCTCCAGTGTACGCCTCTCTGTCTGGTAGACCATCAATCACTTGAGAGCAATCCTAACCATCATTGATTCATTAATCGCGAGATTTCTTCACTAGTTCCTGATATGAGATCGTGTACCTACCGCAGCGCTGGAGGAAAAAAGTGCTATGATATCTCTACGTTTGATAAGTACAAATTATTCATACTGGTTTAAACCTATGCTCCGAGAATTCAACGCATTGGCCTGCTTGGTGTAGCTGAACTGAGCAAGTCTACCGCTGACTCTGACGAACTGCGAATAAGCCCAAATCCCCTACCCACTCCCAACTCTAGAGTCTACTTAGGGCTGTTTCTATTCGACGCTGCAGGACATAATTGGAGTTTGTGTAATGGGAGATAATCTGTTCTATCGAAGAATACATCGAGAGTTTCCAGTCGGTTGTTGGTTTATGTTATCGTTCATCGATCCTTACCCAGGTCATATGCCTTGAGGAGACATGTGCACGAGAACTTCTAGGCTCCCTGACTTCCATTGCATTCGGCGTCGCTCACCACCGCCCCCTGCACTTATTGGATCTATACCCCCCTTCGGCATTCTACTTTACTCAATCTATGCTCTCATACTCATACTTTCACAACATCCTGTGGCCTTAGACAGGTGACTTGACCTGTAACACGAAGCATCTGCTCCTCGAGAGTTCAAATGGGGTATACACCCCCCCAATATAACTCCTTGGGAGTAGAACCGTACAAGTAGGTGCTAGAAAAGCTCTAGCACATGGTGCATAGGAGTATTAATATCAAAAAGCAGGTGAACTGAAGCATTTCTGTCCTTGCTATCATGATGCTACTTGGTCGTGATCCTTAGCGCCCGAGGTTCTGGAGCGATGTGTGAGGGCAAAATCCTTAACAACCCCGATTGTAAGGGGGCGGTTGACCAGAGCTTACCTTTTTTCTCCTTATCTTTAGAATGCCTGCTTCATCCACCCTACGAAGGGGGAAGTCAAGCCCCAGACCTTTCCCTATAAATGCTAGCAGTGATTGGTCTCACGGTGGTGAGGTTATCATACCAGCACGGGTCTACCATGTTCCTTTGTTTTAGAAATTCAACACTCAGGTGGGTATCATACTGTGCACATTCTCCGCTCTTGAACCGAAAAATGGCATGGTCCATTCCTTTGCGTTCTCGCCCATTTCGAGGCAGGCGGCGAAGTTGCTTTTGTAATAGGCCTTGCCACTATTGAATAGCGAAAACACATCCGTATGAATATAGCGGATGGGATCCGGATCATGCGGAGACATCCAGCCGGCTGCTATGGCGTATTCTTCGGCACCCTTTCTCAGCGATGCCTTCTGTTCTTCACCTTCAAGCTAGTCGATGCCCATTTGGGTGTGGTAGTAGGCTATAAAGGAGCGTTCGCGGGCGACCGGAGTGACGCTACGAGCACAACATATATTCCGCCAAGGGTCGGCATCGTCACGGGCTTGGGTAGCGTTCGGGGGCTTGGGTGAACGAGCGAACGAATCAACGAGCCATCGGCCGATTGCTCCCAACCCTTGAGTTTCTTGCGCTGGGCATTGGGAGAGGTGTTCCTAAGGCCATAAGAACGTGCTATGAATTCCCCAAGAAGTATTTTGACGTCTCTGAGGAACGTTTCTTCAAGAGTGCGGCCATGGGTAGCGCCGTCAACGTCCGGCCACATTCTCCACGCTTACTCAATGAGCTTTACCGCACGTCCGGGCTCCTTCTCGTTGTTTCCGGAATCAGCTATGCCGGCGAGTCACCCGCTCATGAGGGCGGAACGGGTCGAAAGCTAAAGCACAGGACGGATAAGACCCCATTCAGACACAGGCCTGGCAGACCCCATGTGAAAGATAGCGCGGGAGTTATCGATCATTGGTCCACTCTGCAGTAGCTGACTAAGGTGCTTATTGTATGTTATGATAGTGTATTTAGGCGATAGGTCCGGGTCGATCGCGTTTCGTTGGTGCTGTTCGAGTTGATACTAAGTTGGAATTTATCTGTGGCATCCCCGTTTGGGCAAGTGGCTCGACTGTCCTCCAATGGCGCAGTTGTAAGCTCCTCGAGAGTCTGGACGCGGCCGAATATTCCGAGCACGCATGGGGGCGCACCTGGCACTTGTCATTTCTGGTACTGGAGGAGGCTTGAGAGTGCGTTTTGAAATTGCATTTCACTACCACATTTAGCAAATAGTCAATAGTCATGTGGTGGGAAACATAAGTGATCCATATTCTACGCAAACAGGTCCCGTTTGGTGGCCAACTACCCATCGGCTCCCCCGCGGTATACCTCCGCTCAAACTCACGCATTGCACGTTGCCCGACGGCATCCTCGGTATCCTTCATGATATGTTCATGGTAACTTGGACGCTCTTCAATCTTATCGATGGCTATACCGAACGTAAGTAACAGGTGTGTTTTTTGATCATCTGTCGCCTGTAACGCATACTTTTGATGGACTTCTTGATCTCTGCCTCTTCCTTTTGCTTTTCCGCGGGACCGGATTTCAGATCCACCAGTCCCACCTTGAGAGACTCTTCGAACACTACTTTTGCCTTGTCCAGCTCTTGTTGCGCCTTAAGAACGCCTACTTTCCGACGGTAGGCGTTCGACCAAGTGGGGTCGAGCTTGATAGCTTGATTAACGTCGTTCAACGCAAGAGGAAGCTTATTTAAAGACAAGAGTGCAGCGGATCTATTTGAATAGGGGGCTGGCGAGGCAGTGTTCGAATGAATTGCTTGCGTATAGACTGAATACGCGGCGGAAAACTCCAAATTATCAGATGAGATACTGTGTTGATTTGGCCGCCTCCCCTCTTGACAGGGGGGATGGGGTGGGCGGGGAGGATGTGGGTGTTGTCATACTTTTTACCAGATGCGCCATTGCCTTGCTGTTTGAGAGCATCGGATTACTCCACTTGAGCTTTAGTCGGAGCTATTGTGATTTTGATGATATGTGGCGCTTGTTATAGATGCGGGATACTGTCAGTACTAGTAGAATGAGGAAGCTAAGGTGAAACGGGAGGGAGCATTGTCTTGGCAGGTATCACTCTTCTTTTTTGTTTGGCGGATATTGCTTGAGTGTAATGCTACCTACACGCATACTGGGATTCGAACGTTCCCAGATCGTACGATGGGGACGTTGTATGAAATATGAAGATCGTCTCGTACAGGTGTTTGAGGGAAGAGAACCGGGGAAAAAGAGAAGAAGAGATTTGTCCAACTACGGGCGAGGACAACAAGCCTTGTGAATGTGGTGTTTAAGCCGTGCTATTCGGGCCAATTTTACTCTACATGTCCCAGTGCTCCAGTGGGGTATTTTTAGATTTCAATACCGATACGGTACAGTACTCAGAGTTGGGGGTTGTATTGGACTAGACGCGCCCACTGATAATCACCGGGCGATCGCACGGGGGGGGTGCAGCACACCAGCACTATTCGACTAGGAGATTTTCCCTAAATATTGCACTGCTAAGCCGCCTGGTCTACCCCTAGCACAACTGCAAGTGGATGAGAATTTTGGGAGAAAGTTCGATATCGGGACGAATCGGGATCTCCTTCTACCGGCGAAAACTCATGCTGCGGGAATGGGTAGTGACACCATTCCAGTCATGGGCCCAGCCTTTAATACTCGATCCAGTGAAAACTCTGGGAAACAGGTTACTGTTAGTCGGGTGTCGGCGGTGTTGGGTTTGGATTCACTGGGTAAGGCTCTCCCAGGAATACCCGTGCGTGCGCTACTGTGGATCCAGCGATCCGCAGAGTGCTTGGATCGCTTCGCCCCCCCCCCCCCACTAGCATGGCTTTTTTTTTTGGAAATCCCAGCGACCGACGAATTCCACTTTAGCCTCAGCACCGTGGTTGGTGAATATCTAAATTTACCATAGCTGATGTTGGGTTTATCTGGTTGAAAGTCGGAGACTGTTGTTCTTATCCACGGGGGTCACAATTACGCGACCGGAGGTACAACTGTCAGCGTTGCAACCAATGTACCTCAACTCAATAAACCCAACAATGAAACAAAAACAGTTGTGGTAAAAAAACTGACAATAACAGAAATTAATACCTGGTATATCACCCAATGGGCTCAATCACAGCCTTTATCCTCTAGGGTATGCTCATTGCTAAAGTGTCAAATGAATCAGAGTACAATAGTTCAGAATGTGCGATGGCTGTTGCAAGGACAAGTTTCTGTGGGGTTGCGTGTTTGGTACATGTGTTGCAACGCTGACTGTTGTACCTCCGGTCGCGTAATTGTGACCCCCGTGGATACCTTGGTTGTCATAACAACGGAGCTTGGTACTCGTACAGTGCCAAGAGCTTACTGTCTTGGCTTGGCGGTCTCTTGGATAGACTCTTTTGATTACCCGAAGAGTGACTAGCAGCGCTGCAAGCATGACAGCTCTGCGTGCTAAACAGTGATGCCTTTGTTCTGGTTGGGGTTGTGATGGATATTGGGGCGGAATTGGGCCGGTTGCGAATTGTTTCCAGTGGAAGATTCATGGCAAGGGTAATTGTGTGCGGTTTGCCCTAGAGCTAACTATCCTCGGGAATGATAAAGCACCTACCTGCACCGGAAAGAGCCTTCCCGTTTGAGAGATGCCGCGGGAACTAAGTCAATAAGAGCAGGGCAGCCCCGGATGGCGGCTGGAGATAATAGAATGAATAACTAGTAACGCTGGGGGAAAAATTATAGCCTAAAGAGTAGCCTATCTCGCTCTCTCCCTCGACTCAGTTCGTCGAGTTAAGCTCAGGTGAGTAAGTGTACTCGAGTACAAGATACTTCTAGAGAGACTCCGGGAGGGCCTCGTCACTTCCAGAAACGTAGTAACGATTTGCTTTACTAACTTTGATTACTCCCATATCGCAATGCTGACTGTATCCTCCTTGTCCTTTCCTGTTCAGTCCGTGTCCGCAGGGAGCTAGTTGTAAGGTATCTGGGGAAGTTTCCTTTGATACTTGTTGGTTGCGCTCTAGCTCTCCCTTTTCTCGTTCTTTGTGTTTTCGGCCTGGCTTGCTATCAAGGCCTGGTTATTGGAGTGAGAGCTTATAGATACTATGATAGTCCATCGGTGTCGTGCCTAGAGCAGGACCGAGTTTGCAGAACTAATCCACTCTGATACTCTCTCTCTCTCTCTCTACGAGTATAGTTGGAGTAAGGAATCTACACTTTTCGTCCAATATTCGATGGCTGTTCCTCATTAAGGTTTGGCCCACATCAGCACATCCTCTGGGGATAATATCATCCCTCTATCTCCTTTGTCACCTGTTAAGGAGTAGGGACTTAAATTACTGCTTGTTTTTCTTTCTTTTCTTATACACGTAGTTGGGTTTCCCTCTTTCCCCACCTACATGTGTCCCCAACCAGTAAGCCGAACTCAAACTTAGGTATTTTTTTTCACCTGAGCATGGTTAACCAGAAAATCCTCGAGACGTATTGTCTTGTCCTGTCAAGGGCTAAAACTCATCCTCAGGGACAATCTTCTAGGCTTATAATCAGAGATCCTCGCCTAGTGCTAAATACTAAGGGGTTCGGCCCGGAGGGGAGAAGTATCCCACACCGCACTGTGCATCAGAATCTTGCCTTATTTTAAGTGTTAGAAGGAATGAGGGATTTGTTGAAATTGGAGAAGGTTCCGGCTAAAGTACAGTGGATTGTGATTGACCGTGGAGCTTTCGAGAATGTTGCAGGCGGTTTCCTTTTGTTCTAGAGTTATTATGGTTTGCAGAGGAGTTTTTTCCATACGTGTCTTTCCTTTATATATATATGTTTATCTCTAGTGTGTCGGGGATTGGGGACATGCTCGGAGGGGACAAGAGACGTGTGGTGTGGTGGTCCGTGGAAGGGTCAGGATGCCTTCATTTTTCTTTGCTCATATGCCAGTCTTTACCATTAGTTTAGGGAAGATGCCGAACGGAAGGGTGGAATTCCTGACCGTACCTTTCCTGCTATTCCTTCACATTGGTCGGGCCCCGGTCTAGTCCGCTTCTCCTTACGCTGTGTAAATTATCCTCCCGCGGATCCTCTGATAAACTTAGGCCGAACGAGTTGTCATGAAGCTAATTTGCGGTAGGCTGTTACTTCCATCATTATCTGCCCAAGTCTCTACTGGCCCAGGGCCAAGTACCTGCAGTTCAAACTTCTGTTTAGGAATCCGAGTGTTCAGGGGTGTTCGATCTGGCGGTAGTTCCTCTTCGATCAGCACCTCGGGCCTTCCACACCCCAGACTATCCGGTCGAACTGGCTTGCATCGGTGAACACAAGGAGGGTAATCTTCAATAGAATATGGTAGGCGATAATTCTGGTATATCCTTAGGGCACGCCGGGCTGTAGTGGATATGTGCATTACCTCTCCTTAAACATATCAGAAGATGTTTATATGATTGTAGGTGATGTGCTAGGTATTGAAAAATAGTACCATCGTAGCCAGGTTGTAATGCAACCTTAAATGTAAATTTTAACTAACCATTCTTCAGGATGGTAATCCTCTAAATACTAGCCTCTAGGTAGCAGTGGCATTTGGGCCTCATACTCCCTTATTTCCTCGATTATGACAAATGTAGGAGCCGCGCAAAGGTGATGAACCTAACTTGAACTTATGCTATAATATGTCTAAGAAATCATAGTAACTCGCCTTTGACCAATTTATGAGGGTCTAACATCTCACGTCAAATATCATATGGTATTAGATGCTGGCTTGGCCCTGACCAGATAGATCGGGTATCCTATTCCCCCAACGCAGGTTAACTGGAGAACGTATGCCATTCAAATTTGGAAAAAAGTGAGCTGCAGGAAGAAAGTCCAGAAGAGGCGAAGAACACTTAGATTATGGAAGAGCAGTTTGCATTGGCAAAGGAGGTATGGGAGGGCTTGCACGGGGGAAGATTTATCCCTATATTAGGATCCTTATATTAGGAGTATACCAGCGTGTACATTCCCTTACTAGGAGAACGGATGGTTACTCAATAGCAATTGCCTGGAGTGAAGGGTATGGTGCTTATTTATTTTTCTTACTCAGGGCGGCAAAAGGAGCCATAATTGTCCCATCCGGTAAGAACCATATCACGTGAAGTTGATGAAAATGCCGACGTGGCATGACGGTTCACTTTACGATTTTCTTTGTCTAGTCTAGGCCTATGGCTTGCCCACGGGATTGCTAATTGCCACACATCGCGGCACACTAAACGACCCAGAGTGGATCGACAGAAATGTGGCCCCCTCTTTTGCGGGGGAGGGTCCTTTTTTGTTATTGTGTTTTATTCTTCCAAATCATGTATGAGGCATCATGCCTTTTGGGCATCGAGATGGAAGCAGGGAAGTTTGTGCCCCGGTCTATGCTCCGGGGTGTCAGCTTTGCATTGGGCTCGGGGCCCTTTAGAGCAGTGTATGCCGCGGCCCGGTCGTTTGACAAGTAGGCAAACGGTAATAATGCAGAAGAGGCGGGGGGCTCTTAAGGGAGGAATTTTTACCTTTTCGTTGGTGTCGCGGGTGGCCAGTCTGACTAGGCTTTCTGCATAACCAGCCAGCAGATATATGCATGATTCCGAGTGATGGAACATGATTCTTCTGATCTTGTGAGGCTCGCTGGGCATGTTTATATGTTGACATTGATTGAACTAAACACGAGCGTTTCCCATACCTGGATAGTTGTGCCTAAGCTAGAAATAAGGGTCGGGAAAAAGGAAAATAGTTTGCGATGCGGAATCATTGGGTGAAAAGCCTGAAGAAGGATTTGATTAGGGGCTCATGTTGATACTAAAGTGGCGAGGGAAATTCGCTTAATAACTAAATAATTGACAGTGCATGCGTAATTTAAACGCACTTTGGGAATATCTTAGATGATGGGAAGTTTCCTACCATCCATACTACTCTCAATGCCTTGGATTAAGGCCTGGGCACTATGGACATGGGTGCAAGGTGTTCCAAGCTGCTGATTATTCTAGGGACGGAAGGGGTGAAAAGAATTGGAACATTACTTGAAGTAAAGTGACGTAGTTGGAAAGTGAAAGAGAAATAAAAAAGAAGTCTGTATCCGCAGGAGTTATATGTAATGCTATCTTTCTACTGAGAAGAGAAAAATACGTACTCGGGAAGAGGAAGCAAGGATTATTGCTACAAGTAGTAAGCCAACTGGTAGCAGTATATGTTGGAGGCTCATAATGACTACATGGGCAGTTGGCGAGGCTTGGGATGAATTTTGTCATACAAGTCAGGAGATCATTCAGTCTTTTAAAGCTGTTGGGGTTTCATTACCTATTGATGGCTGTTGTGATCATGATTGACTGTCATTAAAAGGTATAGGTATAGCAAAATTTGTTAAGGAAATTACTAGCTGGAAGTTGGGGGGAATTTAGTTGGGGGATAGAAGAGAGGATGAAGAAATCTTGGAGGGTGATGATAATAGTGAAGTTGAGTATGCTATAGATTCACCAAAAATTGAAGAATGATATTGCTAATCACACATGTCAAATAAACTTGTTTAAGGCAGTGTTCCCAAGCGTCCAGTCCATCCGTCCTTAGCTTCGGACGGGACGGATGCCGGTTCCTGGAACTCTGCCCTGGACGGACGCCCGTCCTGTGGTCCGTCCTAACCTCTGCCCGGGACTGCCGGCCGGCCCTATAGGTGTCTCACTTGCAAATAGACCTGCAGATGAGAGCTGGGCCCTACAGATGACGTCCGGGCCCTGCAGATGACGGCCAAGCCCTGCGAATGATGGCCGGGCCCTGCAGATGACAGCCAAGCCCTGCGAATGATGGCCGGGCTCTGCAGATGACGGCCAGGCCCTGGTGAGGACGGCCGGAAGACGCCATTTGTATTAAGACTCCCGGGCCCGGACGTCAACCCCCCGGACGGTAGTCTTTATCAAAGACGGACGCCATGCCCTGCCGTCCTTACCCACCATCCCCGGGACGCCCAGGACTACAAGCCCGCCCGGGACGGTTGGGAACACTGGTTTAAGGGAATGTCTAAACCTTGATACAACCTCTTAGCATGTTTCTCTCTTATTCAAGATAATGTGGTACACTTCACTCTCCGCACGCCCTTCCCCCCACGGTCCATACATTCTATCAGCCCCTCCCCGTCTTTAATAAAAAAAAATTATCTCCTTCTTGTCCCCGTTACCGTCAATAACCTTCACTACTTTCACGGCGGACTGCAGGGCGAATGCCTGCATAAAGTCTTGCTTATGTTCAATAAGGGTAAGCAGTGTTCCCAACCGCCCAGTCCGTCCGTCTTTGGGGTAGGATGGGACGGACTATAACCGGTAGTCCGTCTTTTTGGTAGTGCTAGGACTGACTACGCCCGGGACTGGTAGGGGACTACGGTCCTACTGCCTAAAATTCTAGGGACAAAAGGATAGTCCCCCGCCGTCCATCGTAGACCCCCGCCGGCCCCTGTGATCCCCTACCCCCCCCCTTTCCAATCCTGTTTCACCCTGTAGGGCCCTTTGTCCTACCCAAAGACGGCCGTCCTCTACTTTCACCATCCGGGATGGACTGCACATGGCGATCCCGTCCCGTCCAGAGCTCTTGGAAGTCCCCTGTGGGTCCCCGGAAGGTTGGGAACACTGTGGGTAAGCCTATTGCCCGTATCCTTGATTGTGCGATCAACGTCGGCGAATTTGGTATTGATAGTAACGCGAATGGTATTGGGCCTCCTGTTTTATTTGCTCGACGTCCGTTTTGATATGCTTGACATCTTTTTTGGCACCCTTGCGATTGAGCCATGCATCAACAACGACGATAATAGTGATGGACACGAGCATGACCGAGCAGCTCATACGGGTCCTGCTCGGCTATGATCTGGTCGAGAGGAACACATGATTGAATAATCGATCAATAGCGCGATTGCTGATCGAGTGATCGATCATGATCGTGTTTAGTCGAGTTTAGTCGAGCATTGTGGACTATGATCGAGTAGTATCCATAATCGATCAAGTCGAATAAATAATGGATCCTATGCTCGACCATGTCGTGATCGAGAGACCCTATGATCGAGGTGATCGAGCATCCTATAGTCGAGCAAAACTTGATCATGATCTGATAGTGGCGGCGTCAGTAGACGATAAACGCCAGGGCGGAAGCCACGATAAGGGTACGCTGGTCCCCTCCCGCCCACTCTGGGGAGCACGAGGTTCGGTTAACCTGTGGCCCGCTTCTCGATTTCCATGCGGAGGTGCTCGTACAGCCCATAAGTTTTGTATACTTTACAGGCAGGGGGTGGTGTACTTGTATAGCGCCCGCTGTTAGTAAAATATACAAAACCTTTGGGTTGTACCTCCGTAAATATCCAGAATGAAAATCTACCGCTCAATTGCCCCCCCTTGCCCCCCATGAAAGCGAAACCCTCCATCCCAGAAGCCCCGAAGGTACGAATCCTACTGCTTCATCAGCCCCGCAAAGTGAAAGATGCTTGTCCCACTTACTTGAAAGGGAGAGAGGACTTTTGCTTGATGGAGGGGTGCTTGATCCGTTGAATTTGGTAAGAAGAAGGAGGGGAAGGAGAGGTTTGTTGGTCGAATAGGGACGCTGCCGAGCTGCGGTTACCCTCATCCCACTCTCCCCACAAATCCGCCTCTATGCAGCATTCATTTCTTAGTAAGTTAAGGGGATACAGGAAAAATTCAACAAGTTCTCACTCGAGAGGGAAGGAGGCTGAAAAGGGATAGACTACCGTAAAAACTCTCAAAATCCGCTATCGCAGTGAGGTCGCTAATCTCGTGTTCAAAGACAAAATTTCCTAAGAAGGACCAGTGCCTTCCTGACACTGGATAGTCTGGGTAATTCAGCTGTGCTGTTGGGGTGAAAATGTGTTTTGTTTTCTTCTGCTTGAAACTTGGGTTTGGTTCTGTAATGGTGGTTAGGTTTTTGTTTGATTTGTTAGGGTTTGGTTGTGACTGGCCATGGTGATGTGGTGTGGACCAGAGAGGGAGAAAGGGGATTTTCTTGTCGAGCAAGTGAACGGAAAATGAAGAACATCAGACTATCAAAGAACGAACCTGTGGATGAGAGACGAAGACAACCTACGACTACGAAGTTTGTACCTACGTTTGGGAATTTACCTTTGTGTTTGCTCTTTCTTTTTCTTCGCATCAATTTAAATCGTACGGACCTCTTTCGGAACTCTTTTTGTGTGTGAAGGCTGGATTTGCCTGTTTGATTTGTAAATGAGTGAACCTTACCTGTTTTGTGTGTTTGGTTTTCCGACCCCGATCCGTCCCTTTTCAGCGCTGATCTCCTTAACTGGCTATCGCAATTCCGTCAACTTGCCAACCTAAACCTATCTTGGGCTGATCTCCCGATTTTACAGGGGTATTCGCTACAGGCAGAGATATGATAACGAATCGAAATTGTTTTTACGGTACTGTAAATTTACCCTGAGATCTCCTGGGATATATCATAACTTTTGGGATTTCTCTCTTCACGACAGGAGCAGCAACCAACGCTCTCTCCACGGCCCTGTGGTAGGTCACAAGATTAGGGTTTTTATATATTCAAAAGATACAATGCAACTACCCTTGGTCGCTATAAATGCCTCTCGCCTTCTGCATGGAGCGGATAAGAACATACGTACGGCGCACAGTACTCTTGGGCGTTGGAGGAGCAGAAACTACCGGTATGTGAGAAACCGAAACCCCGCGCATGATAAAAAGATCATATAGCTACTGTTAAAATACAATTACAAAGTCTTAACTGATTTGAAAAATGGATCGTTCTCCAAAGCTTCCCTGTACTCTGGTGCCTGGATCAGTTTCATGAGCTCGCCCCTCATCTCAGCGGAGGTCATCCCGGAATTTTCCACCTTATTTTTCCACTCAACTGATGCCTTTTTGAGTAGAGCTTATCCCTCTGCAATATGCTCTTTGGTACAGTCGGTCGTCTTATGTCCGTGTTTGCCGGTAAAGTCTTCAAGTTCTTTATAGAGGGGTATTCGTCGACCAGCGCAGTCAACTCATGAAAATGGGTCCCAAGCATTGGAAGACATCTGATTTCTTGACAATATGCTCTGAGATAGCCCAAACCCATCATAGATACTAGTACCTCGCCCAAGCTCATAAATGATAACCAGGGACTCAGAAGTTGCCGACTTGAGGATAGTCGGGGTCTCCAACATTTCAGCAATGAACGTAGACATCCCCTTCATTTGCGGGTCGCTCGCCCCAACACGAGTAAGTATACAATCGAAAATTGTCATCTCCGCCTCAGAGAATGGAACCAAGAGCCCAACCTGAGCCATTAGAGCAATGACGCCGATCTGCCGGATGTAGGTGGATTTACCACCCATGTTTGGACCTGTAATTATCCAAAACTTCGAACTGCCTCTGCGTAAGCTAACATTGTTCGTAACGAATTGGATGTCATCCTGCATTTCCATGCACGAATGCTGAGCTTCTTTGAGAATGGCGTTTCCCTCTCCCCTTGAATGCATCTTCGGCTTGATATATGGTGACGGAGCATGGACCGAAACATAAGCCAAGCTAACGATAACGTCCAGATCGGCGAGTACCGCGGCCAATTCCTCCAAGACTAGGCAATAAGAAGCCAAAAAGGTATCAGCTAGCGCTCGGGGCAGAGAGAATGTGCTGACCCCGGAATAACCTATATGCTACAGTGACAACTTCATCCACTAGTCCGCTCTGTGTCTTGTTATATATGCGCGTTGACTTATCGAAATCTCGCTTTAGATCCTGCATGGCAGTGGTCGTAAAGAAAACACCATTCTTCATGGTTGATATCTCCTTATATTCCCTCTGATTCCTTATTGAGCCTGCATCGGCACGAGCCAAACGGAAACACCATCCATATGTCTTGTGGTTTTCCATGAAAAGCTTCTTGTCAACCCTAGAGATGGCCACGATCAGATCATGATCGAGTCTTGCTCGACTATAAGATGCTCGATCACCTCCATCGCAGGGGTCTCTCGACCAAGACATGATAGTGCATGGGATCCATACTCTGCTCGACTGAACTCTGATGGTGATATAACCATGCTATGGGAGAAAGGTGGACATGCAGGAGCATGTATGATAGATGTGTAGGCAGCTGTGTGACTGCCACGGAGTGTGCTATCTCTATGGGGTTATGCCCCAGATGTAGTGTTTGTATGGGGCACTACCCCAGCGGAGGTGTTGTCTATATGTATGGGTCTGTAGTTAGCTGTTTGTCTGAGTATCGAACATCTCTCCTCTCCTCCGATCCTGTGCACGAGCCACCACATCTTTCTACCACCATCAAACTCCACTAACCTCGATCATGATCGATCACTCAGCCGTAAAAAAAGATATCTTGGTAATCATGTGACAATGCCTACGAGCACTACTCATGATCGATCACTCGATAAGCAATTGGGCTATTGGTCGATAATTCAACCACGTGTTCCGCTCGACCATGCTCGTGTCCACCACTACCCAGGGCTCTGTTTGGATATGGTATCATACATCTGTTCTGTCGCCCCATAGAAATGACCGTACGATAACACTCCCGTTGCAAAATTTCATGAGGGAAGCGGTGTTTGGCAGGGATGGAACCCGTGAACTCGGATATTCGACTTTAGAAACACCCGGAATGGGATGGGATGGCTGTCATAAAGAGTGGCAATTATTACCAAATAGGATATTTTGCTTTAAGATGACCGTCCTGACAGATACTCCATGGAAATTAACGCTGATATTGATAGGATTAATGCAGCCAGTTTTCAAAGATGGGTATAAGTTTCTACCAGCAACGATCTATATCCATTTCTCCTCCCCCCTAGTGACCCAATAAATATTGTGAGGTCCTATCATAGTAGGATTGCTATCGCTGCCTTAATGAGACTCTACGCAAAAGGAAGTGAAACGGTGGTCCGACCACCTAACGCATTTTCACTAGCCACGTGCATGTTTTGAAGTGCTCGCACCATATAAATTATACAAGTACCCACCTATGTGCATGATACCACAAAATCTCACTATTACCAGAGATGGAATCTTCTAATTATACAATTGCTCTTTGTTTTCTTAAACCTCCATCCTATCTCATTTCGCTCCCTCAATATTAGTGACTCTGATTTTTCGGGCATTTTGCCCTTTACCCTCTTTAAAGTTTTTTTTTTTTTTTTTTCCGTTTCCAACTATCCCGGCTATTTTGAGGACCGCCTTGTGATATAGAGTCTGATTTTGTGAATTAAAATATAGTAAATATAATAATAGTTTACGTGAATTTCACACCCCCGTTCCTGTGGCACGAGGAGGATCATTTACATGCGCGAGTGCTAACTCTCCATGTTTTGCGACTTTGCCGGTATCCTATTGCAAATTTACGCCCCATATCGTCAATCACACCTTGCAAGGTTTCGTTCGCCCCGCTGTCGATAGGGCCGTTCGCCGAGCCCAAAACGCGTTCTGTGTCGAGACGAGGGGTTACAGAATCGGATTGATAAGTGCTAGGGTGTGTTCAAGGGAGTATTAGGGAGGCTTCTTGAAAACGCAAATAGCTCCAAACCCATATTGAATCGACGAACGGCTCGATCGACATTCAGCCAAGCAGAGCTTCAGATGGTGGTTGGGGCGAGGGGCTTGGCTGTATCATAAAGAAAATGGTGGTTTCGATGTGATTTGATGGGGAACAGCTAATCGAGTAAGTAACACACTTTGGCCCTCTATCCTCAGAGGCCGCCGTACAGTGCTAATAAATAATTAACGGTATGATAGAACAAAAATTCCGAGCGGAAGGTTTGAGGCACAATCAGTGACTAGGACTTCGTCATACAAAAAAAAAGTCATTCCCATAATAAGATTAAATTTGTGCTCTCCTCTGCTTTCCTTTGCCTGATATCATACAAGCGCCAGTTGAACTCAACCTTGGGCCACAAGCTCGAACTTAAAAAGCATAATCACCATACCGTCCGCAACCTTAAATATGTCTGCCGGGCGCAGCAGAGTAGAGCATTCAATCGATAGAGGAACACACAATAGCTGAACCGGACAGACCCAGGAACCAGATCACCAGAACACCGATTAGAATAGAACATAGCCAAAAGCTCATGAGTAGCCTATCCGTCCGCGCGACAAGCGATATTATGCTCTCCACGTTCGAGTGCGGTACAATGCTCTCTGAGTTACACGGGAGAAAAGTACAAGTGTTGCCTGCGAATAGTAAAACCACAACGAGCACACTCACCCAAATCCGAAATAAAAATAAAAGAACTCACTAGCTCCCACAAACCACTCCTGCCAACCACACTCCCCTGTCTAAAGTACCACCATGTCACTTCGGATACCGTACCGACCACACCCTCCGTTATCCTAGGTAAGGGATGTTCAGCCCTGGCTTGCTGGGCATTCCTGCCCACCGGTATATCAACGCTATATCCTGAAGAACCCCGAGGGAATATTCCTTCCCAAGTTCCCGGGTTTCCCCGTCGTTACGATGAGTTGCTCGGAGACCAATCCGGCCCGTCCCGGAGAGAGAGCGGAGAGCAAGCGGGGAGCTGGCCGAGCGAGTGACTGTCCGTGATTGGGTTATGAGGACTTTGTGGGTGGGACGTAATATGGAGCACCGTACTGCGCTTGTGTGATATGTAGGGAAGATACGGTCGCTGCATGTGGGTGGGAATCGCTCTTCGTACGCAGTAGATTGGTTTGGAATGTGGGGGGTGGTGCGCTCGGGGGTGTGAGCTGTAGGTTTGAGGGGGGGGGGCACGGAGGCAAAAAAATTAGAATCAGTAAGATCCTGTTCGGGCGTGAGTTGATGGTCTATTTCGGTCTGATAGACAAGATCACCGGTAGCACTGAGTCGGTGCTAGCCGTCATTATATGTCATCAATCGGCGCAACCCTTCACATAATGGTTTCGTAGTTGATCGTACGGTAGCTATTGGTACCAGATAGTGCTATGAGTTCAAAACACCACCCCGCAGCTCGCCAGAACCGAAAATCAGAGTCCAAATGGAGTATAATTTTCGTTGCGATGATTAAGCACTCCTCCCCACCCCTTCCCACCCGAGATTCACACCAACTTAAGCTAAATCTCGCTCAGTCGGTACAGAGAGACCAAACAGGTTTTAGACTTTCCGCTTCGCCCTTTTGATCCTGGTTGATTTCGAGGATCTAATAGGAATAACTGGAAGTGGAGATCAGATGCTATGCTCAGAAATCCCACAAGGGTTATAGTAGGGTGCATTGGAACAGGTATAATACTCAAATACAATACAATGCCTCTAGCGACTGTAGGTTCTCCGCTGGAGGGGTGAGCTACAGAAGAAGAATTCTTTGGCACAGCCCTTTACAGGGTACCGTGTCTAGATGGCAAAGCGAACTGCGTGCTACGGGTATATTCAGGAAGTGAACTTAGCTTCCAACAATCCCGTGACCCATGAGATTAACTAATCGTTTCCCATTCCAGGTGAAGTGCAACTAGGAATCACAAGTGCTCCCTAATGTCTATGCCCCCCTCGCCTCCAAGACAGGTAAGCCAACTCGTTCCAACCCTCCCCCTAGAGTTGCTTCGGGTCCCAAGGGTACTGTTGATCAGAGAGTCTTCTAATGAACGAAATAAATCCCTATTGTCGGAGGTCTCGCGAAGCACTACCAACCGCATCCAGCACAGCCAAACGCCAAGCGACCTCTACTACAAACCCTCCCATAGCTCTACGGGAGGTGGAAGAAGAAACTTTACGATCCAGAAAAACGGTTGAGGTTCTGACGGTGGCCCACTGGCCCGGGAAAGTAAGGTGGTGCCATAAAACACATCCGACCATGCCAGATTATGTGGGGTATGGCAAAGGGTAGGTGGTCCGGGGTTGGAACATAAAGCTGAGGGTCAACAGTAGCAGCTCAAGCCCGGCATTCTAGAAATCGTGCTACCACCGAACGGAAGCGATTGTGAAGGTATGCCTTGACTTTGTCATTCGAGATTAGACCAGCAGTTTCCCTGATGTCCAAGATGCAAACTTCCTCTCAGAGGCAGTAGAAATGTCGTGTTGGGGTAAGGCTAGGAGCAGACAGCCACGAGATCGTTCATCAGACCAAAGAAGCTCTGGTCCCAGGCCCACCTCGACCTTGCCTCTCAGGAAGAGAGACGGGGGAACAAAAGGGGATGAAGGTTTTTTTGCTCTAACCTTGGTTAATTGATCGTGGTGATTGCTTGAACGCGCGCCGTGGGGCTTAGCGTGCTACTGTATGCCACCCGATGCGGGTATGTCAACTAATATCAGGTTAATATTAATACGAAGTGAAATCAATATATGGCAAAACCTGTGTGAAGCAAGAATGATAAATGAATTGACAATGGAAACCGTCATTACAAGATATTTATATCCATCTCAGTAATTCTCCAATGTGAGCAATATGATACGGATACATATTCTTCAAAGCCATCAGATCTGCATATAATCTTGTTTAGAGTTTAGCTAAGCAGGGTCTGAGCTAAGGGTTTACTTATAACTGCCAAGTTTATTTCTCTGCTATAGTATCATATCATAGGTAAGGTAATCATGATTGTAAACAGGGGTTTTTTTTAAAACTTCTCTTTATTGCTTTTTTCTTCTTTTTTCTTCTATTTTTCTTGGTAATAAAACAAGATTGAGCTAAGCCTAAATGCACCCATTATATCCAAAACTATTACAGGTACGATATCTCGATTCTTGACAGGTATGATAGCTTGACATAATATTCATAAAACACCATTTTCTGAAAACAATTTATAGAATGACTAAGCCGTTTCAGCATGGTTGCAACACACTCTCCACTTTTTCCCCATCCTCCCTTCTTTATTAATTAGTTCATTTAAATTTAGGATTTCCGGAGCCTCAGAGTTCGAGAATGGTGCACCTTTCGAATTGGGCGAACTATAATTTTTTCTATTTTCTATGATAACTCTTATCATACCCTTGCCGCAGCGCGACAGAGCGCATGCTTGTAACATATTTCCAGACTTCCCAGACCTGAACCCAAAAGCGCCTTGTCATTGTGCAACTATAACTAAGCTTCCTATGTCAGTAATTGACCTCCAAACAGCAAGGCTCACAGACGATTTCTCCCGAGATGTGTTGGCGGTACTGAGGCATTTGGTGATCTGTGTAAGTTGCTAGGCTCCCTGAGGAAGGACGATAGCTTTGCGGGGCTTATCGTGAGGTTGACTTGGGGTGTGCAAGTGCATAGCGCAGGACCGTGTCCTCCGATATACGAAATTGGCCAATTATGCAGCCTGACAGATTCAATGTTGTAGGTGCAGTGGCGGTACTGCATTGCTACGCCGCCCCGAGTGTAACACTCCAGAGATCACGGAAAAACTCTGCTTCCGGAATCCAAAGGGCAGACTTATTAATTTCCCGAGGGGGGGCGCTGTGCATGCATTTACCCGGCTATATTAATTATCTCTTGGGCTTCGTAAGAGTACGGTACCAGGTGGGAGGTGGGCTGCTGTACCATGGGAAAGGAAAATCTTTATACTTTGCCAAGTAAGCCCACAACCCAATCCTGGTGATCACGGTGGGGAAGGTCGGGCCCTCATCAAGTACTTCCCCATATCGTACCGGTACGGGACTCGCCCCAGTGTCTCGGGGTCAATCATGGAAAACAGGTGCCACATTTTGTTTCGGGGTAGGCCCCGACGTGCAATAGGCATGGATACCAGGAGCACTAGTACCAAAGGCTCCGTTTGCTCAGGGAAAAGTGAATTAATGGAGTTACTCGAGTACTGAGGATAGTTTCTAAGAATTCAAGGGAGAACACACATTGTTTGGCTTGTATCAGACCGCTATCTTATTATTTGCAGGCCTCCAAACAGCGTGCTGTCCGGATCACCCGATAAGGCCGCTATCCTATGCTCGTGACCCGGAATTAAGCTTTCTTCCTTTCTTTCTTGCTTGCTTTCTCGGAGCGGACCCCCACCGCCCACCAAAACGGCGCAGCCCTGAAAAGGCGGGCGCAAAACAAAGAAAAATTCACATGCAAAAACACCTGAACAGAGGCATTCAGCCCCAGGTTGAAACCCGTTTCCACCCAACTCTCCCGAGTGGAAGGACTTTGGTGCGTAGTACCTTTTGCACACAAATCCTGCAGACCCATCCGAAACTTGCCACTCGAAAAACTCTTCCTCGACCCCGAGGTTGATAGCTTCTGATGAGCAAGAGCGCTATAGTGAGCTAACACATACGGGAGTGAACACCGAACTGACATCTCGAGCGGGGTCTTGTTGGTACAGTATTGCACTGTTGGCAGTGACCAGTCCTGGCCATGGCAGCCGCGAGCAGAAGGGGGTGATAGGCAGTCAGGCTTCTCTTAGCAGACCCACAAAAAGTCAACTACTTTCACTCTGATGATAAAATCCATACCCAATTTCAGGCTCCAAAGTTCGGTCCTCTGTCTTCAAGTTTAGTAGACTACTTTCTTCCAAGTCTTCCTTCACCATCAAATGACATGGTGGCTGGAGTCCCTCCAACTCGGGCTATCAAATCCTAACTCCAGTATTGCTGCAACGGCCCCCGAACGGTGGGCCCTAACCACTGGTCATGGCATAACGGGGGTGACCACCAGCCGCCCCCCACGCTGCAGCATTGCGCTGAATTTGGGAGGGATTATTATTCCCGGTTTTTACCCATTAGTGATGGCCCTTGCTAATGCTGGCACTCTCTCACAGGGGTACTGGGCACTAAGGTGTTCTCAGAGGCCAAGAAACGCATTCCTAAAGCCTCCTTCGAGTCCGGTGCAGATCGCAGTACTGGTGTGATACTGTGCCGGTTCTCTGCTGAGTGCAGCAGGCCTTGCAGTATCAAGGACAATACCCCCCCAGTCGCAGGAGCTAGGGTCAAAGAAGTATTAACCCCGGAATATCCTGAGAAAGTAGGAAAGCGGAAACAGTTAAAGGCAGCAGCCTCCCTGAGAGCTGCAAGAACCCAATGATTTTGCGTGATACCAATAACTCGAGGTGCAGATACACATACCGATGCTGTAGCTCTCGGCATAGAACGTTGACAGGGTCGTTGGCGTTGTACCCTGGATCTGTGAAACGGTAGGACATTTAACGCAGGACACCTTGTTTTCTTGGCAACGGCGCCCACGCCGAGCTTTCTAGGATCCCTCACGGGCCAACCTCCCGCCACCCCTCATCTTGAACTCGAACTATTAGCGAGCGATGTGAGCACGCACCTGGAGGGATTGAGTGCTGCTGGCCACTAATAAGCTTTATGTTTTTACCTCAGCCGAGAATTCGGTCAGCAATACGGTAGTACCATTGGAGAATCAGTGACGAGTGCAATCTCAGGATAGATGGCTATCTGGCACAGTATAACAGGGGATTGCGCGACTGTACGGTATCCCTTCGCTCCAAGGAACGCGGTACTGACTTACTGCAGGCAAACGCGATACCGGTACCATATTCCAGCAATTAATCCAGGCTAGTTACGCCTTAAACTTTGCGGTTACTAGGGGTGCGATATTATTGCACGGGTAATTAACTATATTACCAACGCCACAGAAACCGACGGGGGCCCCCGCCGGCACTTGCGAAACATCGAAGACATCATACCCGGACACCCAGACAGCAGACGCCAAGGACCTGCCTTTTTGGTCCGGATACCGCAACCACTCGGTTTATAGAGACCGTTGCCAAGGGGTATTGGCAAGAATACTGTACAAGTACTAGTACCTGTACCGTACTGTACCACTTTCAGACCAGGTGAGCATTACCCCAATACTCGCTAGCCGATTAGGAAGGGCAATCAGGTTTTGTCTCTAGTACCGATATGATATTACCAGTAATAGGTATAAATGGGGCACATCCTCTTGGCCCCGTGACAAGCAAGATAATGCGAGTGTAATCACCCTTCCCCCGACGTTTCTTGAGTAGAATCAAGCCAAGCTGCGGAGGAAATGATCGGCATTCAGGTACGAGTTCTCCACCTACCGTATTCTACTCTAGTACGTTATAGTGGACGGTCCCTCCAGCTTATGCTTATTTTTCCGATGGAAACTAGGGGTGGGGTAAGAAATTTGAATTGATCGGTCCAGTTGTACGAGGTGGTTGGGGGCACCCCAAACAGGAAGAGTCCCCGAATGGCCCATCCTCAAAAAGTAAGCTCCGCAAAAAAAACTCTTGGAAGTCCTCTCCCGTCCTTTGTATGCCATTACTGCGAGATCCCCGGGCTCGAACAAGGGAGGGGACGACTAACATGTGGGGCGGCGAGCAATACACCAAAAAGTCCTGGCAGCAAATTCCCAAATCTGGCAATGCTGTTCGCTGGCCCCTCCTGTTTGCCTCCTTCACTACCGTACCCGTAAGGGCTCTTGAAATCCACCACCGTATCTCTCCCAGCCCCGCAATCTCCGGATCCAGAGACAAAAAGCTACTGGGAGGGAGTAGCATTTTCCCAACACGGTATAAGATTAACCCGCTAGACATATTGGATCTCATTAACCTGTATTCTCAATTCTGCCACCCTGTCAAACTAAACTTATCGTGAGCTGACGGGCTGATTTCCTCTGATAACCTGACGGTGGATTTCAAGCGATCTGAAGGATCGCAGCGGCCCACGGCGGTCTACTCAACCCCGCCAATTAGTTTTCCGCGTGGCGTATTGTCACCCTAGCTCATCATATCACCCCCCCCCCCCCCCAATCCGCCTTGGATCCACAAAGCACTCGAGTACTAGCACAGAGCACACTCCCTGTTGGGAAACAGGAGTGTGTAGGGCATTAAGTAAGCGCAAAAACGGGTGATGTAAACCATGCTGGTCAGGTATACGCTTTTCGAATGAGGGGAGATAACAGGGCTAGGGCGAGCCCATTCAACGACCCACTATAAATGGACCAGCATCCCCCAGATTACCCTCCCGGATTTCCTCAGAACCCCAGTCTCCTTTGGCAACCGGTCTACCTCCCGTGCTCCCTTTTCTTCCACAAGATACCAACCCGACTTTGATCCTCATTCCCACACGGGTGACCAACCACCTCGACGATGGCGGGGCCTTCACGGAGAGCTAGAGTCGCCAAACATTTGAAAGAAATCTTCACAACGGGCGAAGGTCAATACATCAATGAGCAGGGTGAATACGTCTATGGTAAACTACCAAGGACTAAAGCAGAAAATCCCTTCAGAACGTTCAGAAGGCCAACTCTTATGAGTGAGCACCCTACCCCCACCTTACGTTATCACAGCTATTAACCGTATCCGAATAGACTATGTCTACTTCTTCGTTAGTCGCTATGGACCCTTTTCCGATTGAAATTTTTGCTGAATGGGTTTCAACAGGTGGGATGGATGGCGTGGACCATGGACGGCTACGATTTCCACACAGTCTCGCTATCCATATCCCGTCTCGCGACGTTTTACGGTCAGCACAGGGAGCACATTTCAACATCAATCACTCTGACGTTGCTCTTCCGTTCTCTGGGCGCCGCCATTTTCGGCATAGCTGGTGATCTCTACGGGAGGAAATACCCCATGATTGCGAACTTGATCCTCATTGCCGCCCTCCAGCTCGCAACAGCTTACTGCGCCACTTTCAATCAGTTCCTGGGTGTGCGCGCTCTTTTCGGTGTTGGAATGGGTGGTATTTGGGGTTTGGCAGCTTCTATGGGTCTCGAGAGTAAACACCCCAGCTATCGTCCATGTTTGGGTGGATAGAGTTAAGAACCTGCTATCAGATATGCCCATGGAAGCTCGTGGACTTTTTTCAGGAATCCTTCAGCAGGGTTACGCCCTCGGCTATCTTATCGCCGCCATATTCAACCTCTACGTCGTCCCCAAATCTCCCTACAGCTGGAAGGCCCTCTTTTTCATCGGTGCGGGTTTAACAGTCGCCGTTGCTATCGCCCGTGTATTCTTTCCCGAATCCAAGCAGTTCATCGAGGCAAAGAGAAGCGGAGAACAGGCAACAGGGAGGAAGAAGGTTAAGCTTTTCTGGCAGGATGGAAAGAGCATCATGAAAGAATACTGGAAGAGAGCTCTTTACGCCGTCGTCATGATGAGTATAACCCCCATGAAATATTGTTCTTGCAGACCACCCACTAATATCGAACAGCCCTATTCAATTTCATGTCCCACACCTCGCAAGATATGTACCCGACCTATATGCAACAGACTAAAGGATTCAGTCCCGAAATGTCCTCCAAGGCCACAATCATTGCCAAAACCGGAGCCCTTGTTGGCGGCACGGTCAATCCACCCCTTCCAGTCATTTCCCGCACCAAAGAGCTAACATGGTGTAGATCTGTGGACACTATTCACAATTCTTTGGTCGCCGAGCAACCATCATGGCGGCTACCTTCTGCGGTGCCTGCCTGATTCCAATGTGGGTCGTTCCATCAAGTTGGGGTACACTCACAGCCGGCGCCTTCCTCCTCCAATTCATGGTCCAAGGTGCATACGGTGTCGTTCCCATCCATCTTCAAGAGCTCTCCCCACCCCAATTCAGATCCTCCTTCCCGGGAATCGCATATCAAGTAAGCAGGCGCAATCCATCTCCCCCCCCCCCCAATCCCCCTAGCTAACGCTGAGGAAAAAAAAAAAAAAGCTTGGAAACATGATCTCAGCACCTGCAGCTCAAATTTCCTCCGTCATCTCCGAAGGTTGGATCATCCACGTCAATGGGGAAGAGCGCCCGGACTACGCGCGCACCCAGGCCGCCATGATGACGGTCATCTTCTCCCTCCTCTGCTTCTGGACGGCGTGCGGCAGTGAGCAGCGTGGAAGTCACTTTGAACTCGCCGCCGCCGCCGGTGGCATCGGTGGCCACAGCGACAAGCTACGCGAATTGGAGAATTTCGAAATGCAGGACCCCCCCTCTGCGAAGCAGGGGGGTGTCAGGGAGATTATCGAGGGCCAACGCTCCAATGCGTGAGGTGAGGGGGGGTTAAATGAGTATCGTATCGTCTGGTGGTTGCTAGGAATGGGGCTAGCTAGACTAGTTAAATAAAGTTTGGATCAATAAGTTAGGCCAGAAAGTTGCCGCTCTCTTGAGATAAATTCGGCCAAGAAGTTAGAAGAGGTATCGGGAGGGGGTGGAGTGTGTATTTCATTACGAGTTTTTCCTTTTACTTCACGATTGGATTATAAAAGTTCACGAGGCTATATCCCCTCAGCACACGCACAATGTATAATATCACGAAAATTTATGAGGCATATCACAAGGCCGAAGAAGAAGAAGAAGAAGAGCCCTCTAAACCCCCCCGCCCATCCACATCCTCAAAGCAAGCGGCAAACCAGCGCACAATCTCGCTAACCATCTCGGAAGTGCACTCATGCTTAACCCCCTCATACACAACATCCTCAACATCCAACTCCAACTCCCCACTGCGGACAGCCGCCTTGACCTCCGTCAGGAAGGGTTCTGAGCAAGAACGGTAAGGCACAAGCCTGTCAGCGCCCCCACTCAACGCCAACAACCTCTTCCCCTTCCAAACCCCCCTCAACCCCTCAATCCCAACGGCCGCGGGATCCAACCTGCCGACAATAGCACCCAACCCCGCGCCCTCGAACACCCCTCGCACATCCACCCCGCCACCGGACATCTCGGCCCTTACGGCCATCAACCGGCCAAAATCCGGGCACCCGATGACACTGACGACCCCCTCGACCCGCGGCAGCGCGAGCGCAAGGTATGCCGCGTGCCCGCCGAGACTGACGCCGACGACGAAGTGGCGCAGGGCGCGACGGAGGTAGACGCCCAGGTACTCCACCACGAAGCGCAGATCCTCCAACGTGCCGTGGTATATGGAGAAGAGGTCCTCAGCGTGCCGCGCGTTCCCGCCCTTCCAGCTCTCGTTCGCGAGCGGGGAGACCGTGCGCGCGCCGTGGTTTCGCGAGTCGAAGGATGCGCAGATGAGCGATCGCCCCTTACCGCCCGCGTGCGGGGGGAGGAGGAGGAGACTGCGCGCTATGCCTGACATGTACTCGTGCGTCTCGAGGCGTGGGTGCAGCAGGTGGATGCAGGTTAGCGGGGTGGAGGCCGCATGCTTACCCAGGTTGTAGAGCTTTATCGACAGTCCGCTGATGGTCAGGGTTTGCGTGTCCAGCGGGAGTTGGAACAGCGCGGGGTCGGAGATTGGGGGGTTGGATTGCATTTTTCCCTTTTTTTTCTATAATAAATAATATTATTATTGTTGAGTTTGGAACGGGAGTTATTCCGAATACAGCACTGTACTATCAAGTCGACAGATAAAAATCTAAACGAGGCGGGGTACCGTAAGATAAAGTGGAAGGTACGACAAGCGCGAAAAAGTCCCCTCGTGAAGTGAGTAAGTTTGTATCATAGTGTGGCTTACATAAAGTACTATACTGTACAGTCTAGACCTGTGCATGATATGATAGGACTTTACTGTAGGATGCCTATCATACACAAGTCACAGCACATATAACAGTCCATTAAGACCATAATACAGTTATTACCATTCGCGTGTATGTACCACAAACACGATTATTGCATCACCACCACCACCATACCCCCACATAGAGTACGGTACACAAATTCGACCGACAAACCTCCTCGCTAGAAACCCTTGAAAGGTATAATACCATAAGGAGCTCATACTGTACCGGTACAGTACAGTACCATAGTATCAAGAGATACACTCAGCCGGATACCGCCAGCTTCAAAAAAAAAAAAATCTGATTGCACCGGTAACAAAGTACGATAGATTCCGGGGGGTTGCTGTATCATGCCGTAACGTACTCGTTAACCCCGTGCATCACCAATTCTCACTCACTCAAAAACTTTTTTTTTCAAAAGATTCCGTACCGTAGTGTACCATTCATTCCTACTCACGTTACCGAGATGATCGTCAAGAGGGATGTGTCTACAAGTAACAGTAGAGTACCGGATCTGCTATATGATTTGGGAAAGAAATAGGAGAAAAGCGTCAAAGCGAAACGAAAGAGATCGGGATGGATTGTCCTTCCCGATTGGCCGGCGAGTACTGTACTGGTATGATCCTCATCAGGTCTGAAGGTGGTATGTATACGGTATTCTTGCCAATCAGCCCATCCCACCCCTTGGCAACAGTCTCTACAAGTACTGTACAAACCGGGTCGGTTACGGTACTTGGCGACTTACTACCGTACTGTGCTTCTACTCTACGGTACTCTACTCCGACCGAGGGAGGGCGGGAGGGAAGTAAGGAAACTGTCCTCCCACGGATCCACCAGTCAGAAGCTTCAAGAAGCGAGGGGTAAATGGTACAAGTACAGTACCGGTACGGTGCACTGCACCTGCTCTCGTACAATGCCGTATCATACCGGTACCCAACGTACAGTATCATGCGGTACCGTACCTACAAATCCAACCATAAGAGTGAAAGCCTCAAAAGAGCCTAGCCTTCCCGCATCCCTCCCTCCCGCCCGCCCGTCCACCCCTCCCTCCCGCCCGCCCGTCCACCCCTCCCCTCCCGATCCATCCAAAACACAAGATATGCACCACCATTGGTCCCGCCAACTTTCCCGCATGACAATAGCAACCAACCCGCTGCATTACGATGAGGCGCAGATTAAGTTATTACGATGTCGATCAGCGGAAAGAAAAAGAAACGCGCCAAAATCCAAGGCGAGTTGCACGAAAACTTTGTTTCGCCAGCCGAGTCAGTGCAGTAACTGTCAGCTGTACCTCTTTCGTTGGAAGAAGGCGAGGCTGCGAGCACCCGGAGGCTACATGGTTACGAGTAGACTACCGTACTCGGTCGGTGCGCTGGGAGAAGCGTGATAAAGGGCGGCCTTACAGATGCTCTACTCGACTGATCGATCGGTCCGTTGCTGGCCGTTGATCGCTGTGATCCATCCCGAGGAGGGAGGAAGTGTGATTGATTGGGAAAAATATTCTATGATACCGTAGTAGGAGTACGGTGAGGCATTGTAAACGGAGTTGGCGCGGTAGGATGCCGCACAGTACGGTATTGTACAGTCCCCCAACAAAAAGAAAAAAAATGTAATAATACTTGGTATGATAGCCCAACTTTAAGAATGCCGGTATTAGACCTGCCTCTCTAGTAAACTCCACAACGCCGGCCAGTATTTTCACTTTCCTTTCCTTTCTTTTTTCTTTCACTCCTCCCCTAAAAAAAAGAAAAGATATCTTCGGAGCATAAGAATGTGCTGGTACGGCACGCTTCCTTCCGATCAAGTCGTGAAGTGCGATCAACTCATTCTGGTTCGGAAACTCCAAGTTTCACTGCGAGGGTCTTTCCGCGGGTGCATGGCGCCTTCTAGCGACGCGATGCCGCAAGGGCACGACGAGCAGGAATAGCGCCAGTTAAGCACGAACTGCACATCCATGACGACGGCCGATGACGGGGTCTGACTGACCGACTAGCTGACCGATGTTGGGTACGGTAGTGCCCTTATGCTGTACTGCTCGGGGCGCGGTACAGTGTCGTACTAACCCACTGCGCATATAAGACAGCCGCGTTGGGGAAGCCTCGCGGCGGTGGCCTATGTGTAATCTGCGTGGTGGGGCGTGAACTGACGGTGAAACCGTTGCGACGAGGAAATATCGAGGATAACTATGCCGTGCGCCCTATACCGGTATGTTCTTTAGAAGAACCCCCTCGAATATTCGAGAAGAAGAAAAGAAGCACGAATCCCCGTCCATCGCAAAACTAAACTCGATGATTTCCACATCCAACGATTCCGAGTGTAGTGTACTGTACCGGGACAGCCCGTTCCCGATTGGTCCGAATGATCCCGACTCGCCAGCTCCCCCTTCAAAGCCCTATGATACCACATCATGCAAGGGAAAGCCATGATAGGGATTATATCCAAAGCCCCCGATACAGTAATCCCGACCCACTCACACTGGTACTCTTCCCATGCCTTCATCCCGACAGGTCGGATATGGGGCGAATGCGGAGGGGGGGAAGGAAAATGAATGAAAGAAAGAAGAAAGAAGAAGAAGCAACGGTTCAAACGATACCGACTGGACACAAAACGGTCCGGAAATAGGTGATATAGATTGTTCATGCTACGGTACGGTTACCCCGTGACCGGGAGGAAGACAGGAAAGCAAATCTATCATACCTGACAAGACCAACCGACCAACGGTGTACGGTAGTACTAGTAAACGAAATTTGTTATATGCAGTAAAGAGCTGTGCCCTGTTCGGCATGCACAGTACAGTACCACCGAAAAAGTACTATTATCTCGTGGGAATAGATCGTAACCAAAGCATTTCCAAGAATAAATGTTTGGCAATTCCAGCCTTCAATATATTGGTATGTATCATTGTCCGTGATGTCTATCCCGCAGTTCCTTACATATCATATCATACACAGTGTCTGTCCTAAATTTATCATAGGTGGTTGGTCGGCTGGTTGGCTCGGTGAGTAAGTGAGCACAAGCAATCTAAGTGATGATACGGCAAGTGTAGAGCTGTTGCGTCTGCAGGACCAAGTTGCAGGGCGGGGCAAGACAAGGCAAGACGAGCAATCGCGATATCGTTGGAGGGAAGGGAAGGGCCGAGTATTGAAAAAAAAAAAAAAAACAGTCAGGTGCTCAGCATACCAAACAAACTACACTTATTGTACCATCATACTGGTGGAATATCGGGCTCAGTGAGAAGACTCCACTCCCAATCTATGCGAGAGAGTTTTTAAAAAAAAAACTGGGTGAACGAATGAATATAATATAATAATATTATGATCCACGAGGTTACAATATTGTCATAGAGTAGTTAGGCCAGAACCCATGAAATCCATTTCCATCCATTTAGCCACTCCATGCTGTGCCATGCTCCGTTTGAACCCGATACCGTGTGTACGACCATGTTCCTCGACCATCAACACATGGCACGGCACTTTCCGCCAAGCGTCGCACTGCCACTCTGGATGGATAGAATGGCACTTTTTTGTGTCCATGATCATCAGCGGTGGAATGGCCGGGGTATGATACAGACAACTGCTGTATCCTGCGCGTTCAACCCCCTCCCCTCTTATCTCCGGGAGCAAATCGTGCACTAGGGTGGGATAGCCTCATCGATATGTCTAACGGTATGCATTCTTCTTCTCTGGATGGATGGATATGCAGGGTCCTGTCCCGACTACAAGTGCACTGTGTGAGCTAGCCATACCCCAAGTAGAGGGGGAAGGGGGTGTTTCAAACATTCAATCGTTCATCCATTAATGGGGGGTATGATACGAGGAGGGGAGAGGAGCCGATGGTTCTTCCGGCCCCACTGGTTTCTGAACGGGTACAGCTACCCACGAGGGAGTCCAGTGGGGCGGCACTTGGGAACTTGTGAAAGGTTGAGGATGGTTGGTCAAGAGGGGTATGATACTTGCTCGGGATTATGGGGCAAAGGGGGTGGATAGTGAGGCGGCACGACTCATGCCCTTCTTTTTTCGTGCAAGAGGAATTGAGTAGGGTGGGGAAGCTGGAATATGAGTTTCCCAATGGACATCTGCCCACTCCCAGAATATCATTGCAGGCTCACCATATGATACCCAGAACATATCATACCCCAAAACCAAAAAGCAAACGGCAGGAAAACACCTCAAAGGCCTGTTCCTGTAAACACAACCCCGCCTCGCCCTTCCGAAAAAAAAAGAACCCCTCCAAAAAAAAGCGTGCTTGCCAGCCCCGCACCCACGCATAATCACTTTCCATCACTCGCATCTAAATTATCCAATCCAGCCACAGCACTACGCCAAGCCATGGCAGACGGAGAGAGTGTGTGGAGAACTCAAAGTGTCCAGAATACCCACGGCACAAGTACCGGTAGTCTGCTGTACTCGTACCAAGACAGAGCCAAGACCCGCTGAAACCTCGCAAATTGTGTGAATCCCTGCAGCCGATCATTTCGACCCCTGGCGTCGATCCGGACTCCAATTGGCGATAATTTCCTGTGCGAGGTAAGCCACGATACGATACGATGCGATGGAGAGGTTGCTCGTCCGGTTTTGGTTGTGGAAAGAAAAGAAAAAAAAGGACCCGAGCGAAAAAAACCTGACGGAGGTTTTGCAAAAAGTCGCGACGTTCCCTCCGCGGCAGGTTTTCAAAATCTTTGTACAGTATGCGCGCTTGGATGTTCTTTTTTTTTTTTTTTTTTTTTTTTTGCCCTTCCCTCTCGCCTCGCAACGAGTTATCGTTATCGTGCGGCGGGGTATGATACTGTATGGCATGTCTGTATCGGACTTGTCCGTGAGGGCTGGACTGTCGGGCGTGCAAGTGCTAGCACTGGATACGGAACGGCACAAGTGGGAGCTCCCTTCGATGCGCCGTATCATCCCACCAGCGGATTGTTTCCCATCTTCGCCCAAAAGCCATATGCTGGCGCTGTGGGTGTCATGGGCGCAGTGGGCATTGTGGGTAGGAGGGCGAAGGGGCGCAGCGGATCTCGAGCTAGAGCTTTTAGTGACAGCCACCAGAAAAAGCTCGTGAAAATGTGCTAGGTTCGGGCTGACCGGTAGGGATAACGCTGTGCGGTACGGAGGGGGCCGCCCTTATCGGGGAGTTTCCAACTTTGTGTCCCCCCTCCCCCTCACTCCTCGGGCCAGGGTGGAGGATGGCTTGACATGGCAGCTGGGTGGCAAAGAGCAAAAGGACAGTCGGAGAGTCTTAAGTTAATCACTTTAGGTTGACATGACAAATTTTTCCTCTTTCCCACTCCAATAAGTTACTATGTTCTGTTCCTCCAGTCCACAGAGCACCAAGGGAACTAAATTTAAATCGCAACCTCGCCCGCATTATTGATATCGGAGCAAACAAAGTACATAATGCCTAAAAGCTATCCTTGAACCCGTAACAAATCAAACAAAGCTGGTCCTAATAATACCGTCAAAAGAAGGATAGAATAGAAATGGACGAAACGAGTTAAGACAAGAACGGAGAAGATACAAGTATCTCCCAGTCAGTGGGCAGAACAATAATAAGATATCGAGAAGGTAGAACCAGATACTATTAAAACAAAAGAAAAAAAATTTGTCCCCCACAGCACCCATACGGCTCATTGTTTCCTTTTCCACATACACCCTTTTCCCCAGCATTCGTTCTTGTGCAGAAAACCCAAACCCTTGTAGAGGAATCCCATAAGAAGAGAGAAAGAATAGCAAATCTAAAGCCTTTCCTGTAATAGATTACCACCCCGCCATGAACTATGCCGTCAGGAGTCGGAAGAAGTGACAGAGGGAAATGATACCAAATACTAAATTCGCCCACGAAGTTGGGACAAGGTAGGGAACGGGGAAACAAAGAGCGTGACAGGGGGGGATGGAGAACCCATCAAACAACGTTGGCCAGCACCGAGGCATCGCCCCCGGCAGCTTCCACAGCCGCCGCCGCAGCAGCAGCGAGTCTTCTTCTCTTTTCTGTAGCTTCCCGTTCTCTTCTGGCCTTAGTTTTGGAAGACCCGCTTGGCGCTACCCCATTAAGAATTCGTGTCTTGTCTTGAGGCGTGTAGTTGACAAAGGCCATTTCTGTGTCTCCCGGTATACACAGGGCCGGTGGGGCCCCCGATTTTACCTGCGAACGTATTGACCCTGTGCTCGCTTTCCTTCGCGAGGATGGGCCGGGTCGTGATGGCTTTAGCTTCGGTGGTTTCGATGCTGCCAGAGCTGCTGCCGCCGCCACCGCCGCCGTAACAGGTGGTGAACCACTTCGACCGATGGACGGAGTGGATGGATAACCAATTTCTGGCGTGGGCATTGCAGAGGGGAAATAAAAGTCTGGAGATTCGGGAGGGGAAGGGATTGGGGATTCCGTACTGTGAGGATAGATGCCACTATCCTCATCGTCGAAGGTTGGCGAAGGGGGCCGGTGGATATAAAGTAAGCTACCGTAAGGGGAATGACGAGAACTACTATCGTTGCATCTTCCAACCGTCGAGGCAGATTCTTCCTCATTAGATTGGGACTGGAGCATGCTCAGTCTTCGGATATCGACCTTGGGAGTCTCACCCCACCATGACTCGGACGTCTCGGTCTTGCTCGTGGGCGCACCCGAAGACATTGGCAGTTCGAATGAGTGTTGGGTGAGGGTGTTGTGTATCCAGGGGTTATAGTCGATCGATAGTCCGCGGGTCGCCGGTTGCTCATAGAACATAGCGGTATCCGTGGGAGCGCTTGACCGGCGGATCGAGTAGTGGAGGGCCTGCTGCTCATTTATGGTCGAAGGTGTCGACAAGGAGGACATGCTGTGTGGACGGGCTAATGTCACTGGATCGTTGCTGTAGGGGGACGACAGGTTCTCAGCTGACAGACTGAAAGGATTCTTGATCGAGCAATCCGAGCGGGAACTCAAGGGTCTCTGTGATATATCTGAGGGAGCGTATCTAGGGGTGTTGCTTAGGGGTTGTGGCGAAGAGTAAGCAAGAATCTCGTCGAAACCTAAGCCGCCATCGTTGGGAGTTGTGGCTGCCGTCGAACATGAAGTGGCGGTGGAGGGGGGAGCAGGGGAGTGGGTGGACGGAGAGTTGGTTGTATTGGTGGTGTGATGCGGGTGTAGCTGCTGGGGAGCGTCCCCCAGTCTTGTGGCAGTCGTCATTGACATTGACAAATAAGCTCTCCTGGCTTGGTGCAGATCACGGCTTTTGCGGCGCCGAAGGGAACGAAATCGCTTTTCAACGGGATCAGTGGGCAAAACTCCAGCGTTGGCACCTATAATCGACTCTCTATGAGAAAGGGAAGTGGAGGAGTGTGGCGTAGGGGTGCTGATCCCTGAAGTCGATGCGCTGCCGTTCGATTCTGGTATTAAAGTCGGGCTCGCAGGAGTGGCAACGGATGCAGAAGTAGGGGTAGGAAGAGATGCGGTAGGAGTAGTCGGTGCTGTAGACTCGAGTTCGCAATCCCAGCCAGGATCTCCCTCGGAACATGCACAAGCACGAGCAGAAGCAGAAGAGGAGGGGGAAGGAGTAGTGGAAGAAGCACAAAGGCAATTTAGACGGTAAGAAGGGGGTTTCATGGGCTTCTGGCCAGACAGGGAGTTGTCCTTATAGAGGGCAGAGGTGTGCATGTGCATGATTTTCGTTGGTGCTGAGTGAGTGGCCCGAAGTGGAAGAGGCGGGGCCGCCATTTTTGGTGGAGTGTGTAGTGAGGATGGCAGTGTGAGTGTGGAGAGTGGGAGCGAAGGATTTTGACCTTGCAAGAGCTGGTTTGGTTGGACGGCATTATTTGTATCTGCATTAGACGGCTTCTCCAGCCCATCTATAGCATAAAGCCGTAGAGCAGGCGAATTTTGCCAAGATCTCCTTGCATACTGATCGTTCGGACCTGCAGCAAATGGCTTCGCAGTCGGAGTGGTACTGGTGCTGACAGTCCTCCCGGTAATGCTGTCTGTCCGGGGCTTGTTGCTACAGCTGCTCTTCCTAACATTATTGCTACTCTTACTAGTGTCGTCCCCCCTCATGTTGGACTTGCTGCTGCTCCTTTGCCCCTCCGTACTAGTGTCTGGCCTAATGACTCCCTTGGTATTGTCCTTGCCACTCCCGCACAGCCTTGCCCCTCCCTCCATCCATCTTCCACTTTCATAAAATGGCCCAGACGTCGTTCTAGTAGGGGGGCCATCACCTTCCCCGATCATCGCAATTTTCCCCTCAAACTCATTACCACCATCCCCACATCTCCCAAAACCGACCTCTTCTCTCCTTCCGTGAGAATTCAGCACAAAATCGAATAATTCGTCGTATTGCACATCTTCAGTGAAAAGCCGCACTGCGTCAAAGTCGTTGCCGCCGTTTTCGGAAACATGCATATCGTCTGGCATCCACATACTTTTTCTTGATGAAAAAAAAAAAAAAACTCCCCCTTGTTCTCCCTGAACCTCTTGATTTGATTTGAGGGAGCCTTAATCCCCCCCCCCCCAAGCCCCACGTTGCCTTGGTTGCGATCGAAACTTTAAAAACTCGCGATGGTCGATTCGGTGGCAGCGTATCACGCTTCTTAGTGCTCGAACCGTTACACTTGAGCGGTGGAACCAATAACCGTAGATAGCTAGCTGCTTGGGTAAAAAAGAAAAAAGAAAGAAAAAAAAGTACGGTAATTGACTACAACGCCCCAACCCCCCAAGGTTGCTCAGCGGATAGAGAAGGGGTGGAAGGGCTGAGAGAGTGTGGAGAGAGAAAGGCAGATTGAGCTTAATAGAAAGGCTTGAGAGGGTGTGAAGGAGAAAAGGATAAGAAACTCTCGGAGAAAAACCGAGTTGCAAGTTATTGACCAAGCACAGTCCCGAGGTTGAGACAGAGATACCAGTAGGTAACAAGCACTCCTCTTAATAACTTTCAGAAACGAAAGGAATCCAAATATCCCAAGAGATTTTTCCAAATTCTAGTACGAAATAAGGTAAAAAAAAATTGTGATTATTCGGGGAAGGAGACCAAAGGAAATGATGCTTCTTATCCCTGCATTTGGCCCGCAGGATCACCAGCCTCTTTGCTTCCCTGGCTTCTTACCTATCCATCAGCTCACGATCACCCGGTAAGAAAAATTAGATGTCCGCCGTGTGCAAGCGTGACCAGCCAGCCATCCCAGATACCAGAGCGAAAAATCACAACATCCACCGACAAGTATTAAGGCTCAAGTTTTGTGGAGGCGTCAAACCCTCATGGTTACCCAACCACTGATGCGAGTCCAGGCATCACCAAAGATGCTCGTTGACGGCTTGCGAATGAATGGCCCACATTCCAAATCCACAACCGGTCATCGCCGCATACCCCAGCATAACCTCAAATTCCGGAAGCCGAAACCAACGGTTCTGCATTCCGCTTGCCTAAGCGAAACCCCCAGGCAAAGCTTGTTTTGATTAGCGGTAAATAGCGTGGACAAGTAAATCCTCAAAACCCTGTCCCCAGCCTGCTGATCCGCTGAGGAGCAAGACAACAAAAGAAATTCTCGCTATCACCGTATCGATCTGCTGCTCGTACATCCTCCTTGATCAGTAAAAAGACCCGGAATGTCTCGCACGTTCAGACTACGAACTGGTGCTACCCACTTTTAAATGCTTCGGATCCCTTTTCAATCACATAATCAAAGAAATGCAGAATGCTTCCCCGAGATGCATCCGAATAATAACATTATGCTTGTATCCTAAACGGGTATATCATGTCCGGTCCCATGCGGAGAGGCCAGAAATCTTCGGAGCAGCACCTCAAAACGGGGCGCAGAACGGCGCGCGGATTAAACTTTTTGACTCTTTGGTATCGACTTCGTGGAGCAGGATACAAATGCAGATTGTCTTGTTGAAAAGGGTAAACTACGGGCCAGTTGTTTTTGTGATGGAATACAGTGTCCGTTGCGCAACCGGTAATGCCTAATATATCTACTGCTGGAGCAGTACCGCAGGCTTAGGATCAGTGTGACGGGCGACCCATTATTGAAAACATGGACGACAACGGCGCTCACCTAGGTCAAAAGGACCTTTCAACGGCCAAGAGTAAATCGCCTCAGCCCTCAAATTCTCTTTTACTGAAGACAAAGAAAATAAAAGGAGGCGTAGCACGAGGGGCCCAGTAGCCTACCTACCTCAGAATCCCCGACTGCTCTCCGGAATGGTGGTCGGTTCGGCCCAGCAGCCCACGAGGGGATTTTCATACCATACAACGGATAATATTTGCATTCACACTTGCAAATTTGAATGCAGCCTGCCAGCCCCTCAAATATCAAGAAATGGCGTGCAAGCCAGCAAAGGTAACACTCGCGGAAAGGAATTTCGCTCCATTTCCTAATAAATTCCCTAGTATCGGGTTGTCGAGGGTTCGCCGTGCGAGGGGACAAAAATCCTGTGAACCGCAAGTGAGAACGATCGACAAACAATGCAAGTTAAACCCACTCGCCCGATGCCATATCCATGGTGAGACGCACGCCGTCCAAATATGGGCAACAGTGGCAACAACATGGTGGAAGCCAATGGCGTTGGGCATCTGATGATAAGCCCCAGGGATCAGAAGACTGGTTTGGGTCAAATTGTCCACACACACGCTACACAAATGTATTATGATAGCACCTGCCCTAAAATCTACCAAAAGCAGCATTAGGGCTTCGTATTCGAAGGAAAGCAAGGCACTGGGAAGCGGATAGTCTGAGCGCCCATAAAGCCATGTGAAAACTTTCTCCACTCCCAAAACGTGGGATTCACGTGGGGCCCGAAGGTATCTACGGGCACGCCATCAATATTTGCCGGGAGCACCATGCCCCGTTCGAAGTGAGGAGATGCACTGTACGCTCGGAACCGACAAACGCCAGTGAATGTGGAAACGATGATAACGAAAGCCAACCGAAGCCTATGGATGATTTGGTTCGAAACACCACTGTGGCTGAACTGAAAATTGGGCCTTCGGTCACGTTCCCTCGAGGGGAGCGCTAACTATCTTTCCCCCCTCAAGTTATCGATACAATCAGAGTTGATAATGAGGGTGCGGTATCTTTCTGTGCGTAACGGGCCGGAGCTCTCTATTATTAATAACCTCAATGAAAAGTCTGCAAGGGACCCAAGATTGAAGCGGAACCCGGGTTCCACCGAAAAGCCTCAGCTAATGGCCAAAAACAGTCCGATAGGGGCGGTTCTGGAAATGCTCTCCATCGGGGTTGCCCACGTTGGGCCGATATGGCTAGCACCCGGTCAATAACAAATCACCCAGTCCACGAGGTCCACAGAAGAGAAGCCCCGCCCTTTCTCCCACAAACCAAAAAGGGGATAGTCGCAAAAATACAATTCTTGAGGTCCTTAGCTTAGAGATCGTCAGACAAGCCAAGGGAAATATCTGGCGGATGGTAATGGGCAATCAAACGCTTAAGACGACACAAATGCGCCTCATCTCCTAGTCTAATGATGATGATGCAATTTTATAGCTGGTAGGAATTGGAAGACTCAAAGCAATGCTACGAGGTGGAAGTAAAGTCGTCTTAATTCTGGAATGGGCGTTTCCCGCTGAAGGTCTTTGATTTGCTGTCCGATCCCCGAACATGGGGTATGAAGTGAGCTGCCGAACCGCACTGTCAGGAACTATGATATCTCTGCGTACAGGTTGAGCGGGGGTTAAGGTCGCAAACCAAGAGGATGATACAATCTTCACTAATCCAATTCTATAGCATCTCTGATGACGCCTCCCCCCAGGCACCTGTCCCCGAACCACAGCGCTGCGCTTTGTCCAGGAGCGATAGCCATCGCTGGACTGTCGAAGATAATCCTCAGCTCGGGGGGCTCATACTCTTCAAAGCATGATTGGCGCCCAGATCCCCCAGATTGTTCCACGACAGAAACCTTTAAGGGGATTTGTCTGTGTCTGAATTGAGCTACCAAACCTCCCCTACTGGAAGCTGACTGTTCTTGAACTATATCTGCAGCATCGTCCCCTAGCCATCTCCATTTCTCAACAACCATTCCCTTCCCATATAACCTAGCGTTATCCAGGCCTCTCACGATCTCCAAAGTATTGAGTTGTCTATTCTTCCCAGAAACGTACCATTTGCCTCGGTATTCTGGACTCCCCTGCGGTAATTGAAACCGGGCCCTTTCTCCTATAGTCGCATGCCAAAGCCCCGCATGCCTCCCCACAATGGCACCCTCCGATGCACATGTTCCCTTAGATTCGTTCTCCCCGGGATATTTCTTCGACGGTCCGATTATTACATCGCCCGGCTCTGGCTCAAGAAATTCCGACAAGAAACGGCGAAACCCAGTTTGCCCCTTCCCACCCGCAGGCTCCACGAAACAAAGCCCCATGCTTTCTGGGCGTTCGGTCTGTCCCGGACGCCACCCCGGTAGTAAAAGCTCGCGGGCGAGGGATTTAACGGCTGGCTTGGAGAGTCTGTAAGAACCTAGAGGAAATAGAAGTCGGGAAAGAACTTCTTGACGCAATGTCGATAAATAAAAGGTTTGATCCTTGTTTAAATCGATAGAACGGAGTAAGTGGGGGGCTTTAGTAGGGATATGATACAGGACGTGAGCGTAGTGGCCTGAGGGGATAAATCAGTAGTGCTCAATAATATACGGATGGAAATTGGGGAGAAGGGAAGGCGCAGAAATCATTTGTCTAGACCCAGCGAGACACACTCACCAGTTGCCAACCACCACTTGCTCTCCCTTTCCGTCACCTCCCCGCCCCTCCTGTGGAATTCATCCCTCAACCTCTTGATAACAGCGCCGAATTTGATGTGACGATTACACCCAACGTCCGGATTTGGGGTTTTTCCGCATCGGTACATATCGAGCATAGGAAGGAATACTTCGCACCAGTACTCCTTTTCAAAGTTCATATATATGGGCTCAGACAAACCCAGAGCTCTGCAGACATCCTTGACGTCATTGTATTCCCTCTCTGTGCATCTCAGGGATCCTCGGTTGGATTGTGGTCGAACCAAGGTAGGATCTCGTTGAGCTCTGCCGAACGCCGATGGCGGTGGTGGGAGAGGGTCCGGACCGGCGGAGGGGGACCAATTAGCCATGTAAAACGGTAACAGGTTTTCCCGTGGATGCTCGGAGCGTAGCAAGAGTGCAGCTGCTACAGAGGAATCAACCCCAGAAGACATGGCAATGAAAACTATAACGAATAGTCCATCAGTCGATAGTCCAAACAGCTGAAAGGTGTCGATCATAAATGTCCCAATCAGGACAGGCCATCTATAATACCGTACTTTTATCCCGAGGCGAAACATCAGGTTCCGAATAATCAGCGGTGGAAAGGGTTCGAAGGTGCTGTCGTTGGATGGGTGCGGCGAAGAGAGGAGTCTGCACCGATACCGGTATTCGCGGTGTCAGGTTCGGGCGGAAGAGCCTCAACGAGGTGCGAATGAGTGTTTGACCGTCCATCTGTGGCGAGCAGCGATGTTATCACTCTGCGGTACCGGACCGGACCCGTATCACCGAATACCCGCACGCGTATCAAAGTACTTGTACCGCAGCCAAATTGGGGGAGAAGGGGGCCAATAACCAGTACCGCAAGAATTACTCGTACAGCACCGATACGACAGCACACCGTATCGCGTCTATAGTACGATAGGTTACGGGGTCCCGGAGTTGCACTCCTGTTAGAGGGGGATATTTGACATTCTGAAGTTTAAACTGTGGTACCGGTATGGTACAAATAGTGTTTCGGCCGTTTTTGATTAAATTTTCTTTTCTTTTTCTTTCTTTTCCATCCATTGAATAGAGTGGGGCGCATGGCAAAGGGTCAGCTCTGTGGCGCAGCGCCATCAGCCACCCTCAGGCCAGATTCGACGGATCCAACCACACCCTCCAAAGCTGTGCCGAGTGGGCAAAAGTGTCAAGGCCAGGCCCCCCCGGATGTGCGTCATGGTCCTCTCCCACACACTCTTGCCCTGTAAATTTGGGCGAAAGGAGGTCCCATAATTGGAATGACTAAGAATTTGGTGGCGGGTGAACTCATGCTCCTTCTCTTCCACCCCCAAAAACTTTGGCCCCTCCTGGAACCTTTCATCTTCTCCTCCCCTCTAACATTGCCTCTCCCCCCAAAAGAAACTCCCCCCCATTTTTTATCAACCGTGAATTCATCTTGCCGAAAGAGGGGGAAATATCGACTCGTCCCCGCTCAAATAGCGGGAAAAGAAACAAGAGACAAGAAGGATAAATCTGGATGTCGGAAAGGGTACTTGCTTCGTGATTCTTCTCCCTACTCTATCATCGCTCCAAGTCTTCCTGAGCTTTTTTCTCGTGTGTTTGTAAGAACGATCGCGGAGTTCTCTCTCAAAGACGCGACACAAAGCAAGCTGCAAAGCCAACAAGTGGGCAAGCAAACAAAAAAGGCGAAAAGGAAAGGGGGAACAAAAACAACCAACTCTTCAAGCTGAAAAAGCGAGAGGGGAAGACCGATATCCGATCAACGCCCTCTTATTTTTTTTCTCATCCATCCCCTCCCTTCCCCTTTCCCTGTTTCTTTTCTCTCTGAACGATACCACCGTGAAGAAGCAACGCGAGTTTTTTTCGTCGGGCTTGTTCATCATCTTCCGACCACAAAGTCCTGCGCAGCACGCAGGAGAGATAGGTCGCAAATTTGTCCTAAAAAAGGTAGTACCTCTACGGTCGCCGTATTTGGTAATTTCATGCGTTAACCTTCCATTTTTGAAAGTTATCTACCCGATTAGTACTAGCGTTATCTGCATAGTCGCGACCTTTCTGCAACCCTCCAAACACGAGGTTTCTTTCTTTTTTCCCTTCTCTCTTTTTTTTTCTCTATTTATTTTTATTTATTTTTTCTTGCTTCCTCTGAAAAAGAAAAATAAGGCACCAGATAATAGAACCGATAATGGACACCGCGGATATCAGTAATTCTGGCGGGCTGGTAGGTGCGGCTCTTCACGGAGGAGTGGCCGACAGTATGGTTCAGGGTCAGCCTTCTTCCTCGCAGGCTGAGTTTGTGCCCTACCAACACCAATTGGTTTTCGGCCCTGGTACCAACGAATACTCCGCCATTCCAGAATCATTTCCACATACAGAATACAATTCATATCCATCTTCCGAAGCATGGAATGCTCCTTCGCAGCCTGCACATCAACAACACGCTCAGCATTATACGTCCCTCGATCCAATGTCCCACTTTGCTCCTCCGCCTCATACCTTCCCTCAGCAGTTTGCACCCCATAGCTTTCCAACGAACCAGCATCCCTTTGCAACTACTAGCGCTGTCACAACAGCCTCTCCTCAAACTGCAACAGGTGCGCTCTCGACTCCTCCCACTGCTGTGGTGGATGATGCTTGGAGGGAATATTCTCCCGCCGCTGTCACAACAGCTGCAAACGGTACTCGCGGTGCAACTAATACCATGTCAGCTTCAATTGCAGCTACACGCACTAAGAAGCCGCACAAATCTCCAAGCGCACAGCAGAGCTTTGGGCCGAATGTTGTACGAGGCATAGCGACCCCAACTCCAAACGCTGCAGCCGCAATGACCTCAACTACAAATGTAACGACTTCAACCGCAAAAACGAATGAGGGGATCCGTGTCAAAGGATGTCCTAACGTAACCATACGGTCGCTCCATGATCCGTCGCTGCAGCTCCCCCCGGACTTTATAAGTATCTCCTCACTCCGCAGCAATCCCCTTCCCGATCATCGACCTTCTAACTTTCTCACAGAACTGATATCGAGTGTCGGGCTCGGAAACGAGCCGTCAGCATCGGTAGGCCCACCAAAAAAGAACCAGAAAGTAGCCAGTGCTGCGAGCGCTGCGAAAGCTCAACCTGTTAAAACAGCCGCGCCCCCTAAACCTAAGCTTCCCGAAGATCCTGCTGAGAAGGTTAGGTATCAGATTGAGGAGGCATTGGAATGCGATGGAGACGATGATATTGAAGACATCCGTAAAGCATCCAAACAGGTTTGGGATGTAATCATCGGGATACGACCCGAACAGTCTAAGCTGGTTGAAGTAGCTGTGCGCACAATTCTAAAGGTCGGGGATAATCAAATCTTGAGGGCCCTTGGGGAATCTATTCTATTCTCGATAAGACTGCGAAAGTGGATGACAACCGAGTGGAACAGAGATAGAAACAGTCCTACGGTCATTATGATACTAAAGGTAAGTTTCCCGTATATTCCGTCCACGTGGGGAGCACGTGCCCATCAACACATCTAACTCGCGTCTAGCTATTGTATAAGTTCTGCGTATCTGAGGAAGATCTTGAGCAATCATCATGGACCAAGGCGCTAAAAAGTATCGGGTCAAAGTCAGAGGATCAAAAAACAAAGGATATTTGCATGGCGATTACAAAGAGTGCTAGAGAGCGCTCTGCTAGGAAGGAGAGGGAAGAGAAAGCCAAAGGAGGGCAACAGAAGCCAGCATCATTAGCAGCCTCCTCTTCTTTACCCGATCGTACTAATGATAAAGAGAAGTCTTTGGGAAATGGGACAGCATCCAAGAGTGAGGCCATTAGTAATGTTAATGTTGGCATTAAGCGCAAGGGCGAGGACGACGCCAAAGTTGGTCAATATACTTTCAAGAAGATTGCTCTGGGTGAGGGAAAAACCCCCGCTGTGTCGGGCTCGCCAAATCCAAAGCCGAGTCTATCTACTGGTAACGCTACAAATGCAGCGACACCAGCCGCCGAAAAGAAATTGACTGCAAGTACCGCGTCTTCCACTAGCGCAAATGGTTCTTCTGCATCTGCCAAGCCGAAAACCACTACTTCCGGCTTCTTTAAGTCTCTCCAGGGCAACCGTCCAGCCGTTGTCAAGGCTCCCACAAAGTTCGTTGTTTCCCTCCCCTTTGGTTGCTTCGCGAGAAGCCCCCGTTTCAGGCCGACGATCTGCAATTATTAACATGTCACGTGACCTCATAGGCCCATTGAAAAGAAATCCACCCCCAACCCTGAATCTGCCCCGAGCACATTCACTAGTATTTTCGACCAACTTGTCCGCCAGCAAAAGGAAGGCTCTACCGGGCTAAGACCTGATTCCGATACAAAGAAACGTGAGGCCGATGAAGATCAAAACGGCTCCAACAAGAAGGTCAGAAAGAAGAAGACTGTCCGGTGGAAGACTGGGGAGGATCTTGCCAAGGTCAAGGTTATCGAGTGGGTTGAGCCGGAAGGGGAATACTATGGAGGCAGCAGTGGACATGAAAATCATGAATATGGAAATGCTAGGAACTTTGATGTTGAAGAGGGTAGGGAAGCGTTGGCCGCCCTCAAGAACCGAAACTTCTTGGAAGACGAGGAGGATCTGCTTGATTGGTATCATCCACTACGTGAGTGACCCTATTACACTCTGGGTAGGGTTTCGTTTGCATCTCTAACATCATCCAGCCATCGACTTTGGCGACCTCAATCATGTTTCCACCTCCGCAGATAACGCTATCAGTCGCGGAGGGAAGAAAGAGATCACCAGCGAGGAAGCTAAAATTCAGTCAATACGTGAACTTCAAACTTTGTCAGCGCTTTATAACTCTCCGGCCGCCATCCCATATTCCCCTCGGGAACCCGATTCCAACGGCGAGGGTTCTCAGGAATTCGATCAGCAACCAACCATCATTCCATTACCAGATCGTCTCAAGGTACGCATATTTTCTCAAATTTTATCAGCAACCGGCGTCCATCCCATACTGACTTGTTTTAAAGCCTCCAACAAGCCTTCAACCCACGTCAGACTCTGCTCAGTTGAATGCGCAACCCGCACCCGTTGTCGACATTTCATCCATACTCTCCGTTATCAGCAATCTTCAACAGCCAGCGCAGAGCCAAACTCAAGCTGCTGCCAATAGCATCCTAGCCCAGATGCAGGCGATTACCCAAACCCAACAGCAGCCTACCGCACCACCCTCTGTGCCATTCGCACAGCCTGTAGCTCAGCAAATTGCGCAGGCTGCACCTGCTCCAGCCCAACAACCTGATCTTAGCTCCATACTCATGGCACTTGGGCCTAACTCAGGTCAACAACAGCAGGCCGGTACTTCTTTGTTACAGAACCTTGTGCAGCAAGGCTCAGTTGCCCAAGGAGGTACCTCCGCTGCTCTGACTAATATTCTAGCACAGATGTCATCTAACCCAACAGCCTTCCCTTTTGGCCAAGCTATTTCAAACACATACGACACTCCTAATTCCCAAACATGGCCTCCATACGAACCGCAATTTCACCAACCATATGGGAGCACCTCCAGCCACTCCAACCAGTCTTCGTGGGCTACGGGTAGTGGAACCGATGAGTTTGGACGTACTCTACGTGAGGGTGACCGAGAAAAGGAGGGCAGGGGTGGCAAAGATGTCCGTGGTGCGTTGAGGGAAGCAACCGGCTGGGATGAGAGAAAATCAGAGGTCGAGCGTCACAACGGGAGTGGGAGTAGTGGGAATGAACCCCCTCGTGGAGGATGGAGTGGCGGTAAACATAAGAAGGTAAAGAGGCCCCGAAGATAATTCCTACGCATTCCCATAGCCCCCTGAATTACATAGCACACACCTATACCCAACTGCTTTCTTCGAACGGTAAACGGGAAGTTTGATCATTTATTTCTTTTTAAAAAAAGGAGGAAGGAAAAAGGTTGGCTTCAACAGGCATGTATGTTAGCATCGCCACGTCCTGCCTGGCCTTGTAGTCATGTCTAGCTAGAGTTGCGGATATTGCAGCACTTATTCCTCTTTTCCTTCTCCGAAAGGTTTGGGGGAAACAAAAGCCCTCTCTCTGGGAGAGTAACTACCGTTGAAAATTATTTCAACAGTAAGCACTCGATAGGAGGCAATTGAGCAAGAAAATCCTTGTCCAATGCCCCTTGAATCCCACCATAGTTCCGTCACAATTTAGCACCCTACGCCCTTTATCCTATTTTACTTCCCTTTTGACCCAATTTTTCTTCTTCTTTGTTTGTTCGTTTATTCCCACCTTGCCCTGAAAGAAAACAATTAAGTTAATACATTATTATCATTATAGGAAAAAAAACCTGCAAAGGTTTCCTGTCTCTTTTTCCAGAAAGGAAACTGCAAGAATGGCGATGGCTGCCGATTTTCTCACGACAAAGGAGGAGGTGGAGGAGGGGGCGGGGGTGGAAAACGACGAGGTGGGGGTGGAGGTGGAGGTGGAGGTGGAGGTGGCGGGGGAGGTGGAGGGGGCGGTGGCGGTGGCGGTGGTGCTGGAACCGCAGGATGGCCGTCATCTATGGAGATGGAATATTAACCATTTTCGGATATTCTGCGCAGCGAATCCTCTCCCGACAGAAACCCTTTTTATATCTGGCGAACTCCTGTCCTTCCTTCCTTACCAGGAGCAAAACGAAAATCCGTTATAATGTCAATACGTTCCGTTCATGCATGGCACCTTACCGGTTGATTCACCGATCCGAATCATTACTCAAGCCCCATATATCCTTTCCCCACCCTCTACTCTTTAACGCTGCACTGCTTCTATTAAATTTTGTTAATTGCTTTCCTTTGTTATTTCCCGTTACCAGACAAAAAAGTTCCTCCACAAGGTTGTAAAATAGCATACCGTAACGGCTTCCCTATTTATCTATTCATTTATTTATTTATTCTTTCCCTTTCCCTTTTCCGTTTCTCTTCCGGTATCTTACGTCTATTTCATCCAGTCCTGTATAGATTTATGTGGATTTTCCTTGTAGGAGTTTTAGGGATTGATTAATCGAGGAAATTGTTCCGTCCCTCTCCTGGGGACGTGGTTGCAGTCGCTGTATGATAATCCACCCATCCATCGTACTCATAGTAATAGGAGGAGGGCAAAGGGGAGGAGTGAATACACATTGTTTATATCCTATGGTTGTTCGATTGCAATATTTGGGCCCGGTATTAGGGGTACTTGTAGTTGTTGGACACGATGGGTAGGGGGGTGCCTTCTCTTTTTCCTTTTAGTTTGTTTTTACTAAGAGCTGTTATTCCTATGGGTTATCACAAATTTGATGGATCATTAATCTGACCTGTTGGTGACCCCAACAGACTCCTAAGGGACCGTTTGGTTTGCCATTGAAGCATATAAGTCCTTGACATACTACGAGTACTAGATAGTTAGCCCACGCAGAGTGCTCCTAACTTATCATACTGCAAGCTGTGTGAGGCCACACGTAACGAGCAGATGATGTCCTGGATCACCAAACCAGCTCCCCCGTGAAATGGGTGCCACCGTGCGCGAATAACGCATCATATTGGACTAGGAAATGGGCCAAACGCTGGATTCCCCCCCTCTTAATGCCGGACGCCAATTGAGATCTCCAGACTTGTACCTTTTCGGCGTGTTTTGACCGGTTCGCTACCCATTCTGACCCGCTACCCCGCCCAATGCCTTACCACGGGAGCACATCAATTTTCCCTGTCGGGAACCCTGGACTGAATAATGAGCTAGTACAGAACTTCCATGTTTTCCATTCCCCGCCCTTGCTCACCCATCCCTCCCCAACCTCGCTTTTCAGCCTTCAACTCCGGGGTTTGTTGGGACGGAACACGACATTTGGGTCTCAGCAGCCCTACAAAGCAGGGTGCGAGTACCGTACAGCATTACTACTAGTGTACTGTAAAGGCTCCTGGAGCCCGCTATCTTTGCCGCTCTGTGATCTCTGGGTTTGGCGACAAAGGCTCCCCGGAAGGATTAGCGTTTCTAAAAATAAAATAAAAAAAGGCAAGGTATAATATCGACCGACCCACTACGATCGAAGTGTTGGATCTCGTCAACTTGAACTCGTTTTCGCGATCCTGCTGAACTGCCAAACTAAACCCATCGTGTACCGACACTAATTACGGCAGATGATCTGGCACAGTAAGAGCTGGAATGACCGAACAGCACGCTAGGACGTTGGCGTTTCCTCCCCACTAAGCCCTGTTGTATACCGTATTTCATTTTTCATTTTTTCTTGTCTTGGTGGAGGGGTGAAAGCCAACTTTTTTCCCTCAGGGGTGATTCCCCCTTCATCCAAAGAGGGGAATTCTGGACGTCTTAGCTTGGGGCATCATGCAGTCATTCCAAGTGCTACTGCACAGTGCCCTAAGGGATCTCAAGGGTATTCACGGTATGGGAATGCAGATTCACGCCCGTAAGGGTCAAGCACCTGCGGTACAGTACTGCGGTAGGGATAAGACACAATACTGAAAGAAATCCTTACAGGTGCCATATGCCATCCACGGTCACGGATCAGCACTCGCTTGCCCTGTCTGATAAACCATCGGATATCGTCATCTAGATTACTACGAGTTGCATTCGAGATGTCTATATGTCGTAGTATGTCATCCACAAGAGAATCTCCATGCATTTAAGGGACCTGTTATCCCTCATAGGAATACAGGCCAATCACTTGCACCACTCGTACCTATACACTTTTACCTCCTCCTCACCCTCAATCCACACACAACATAAATAACAGGGCCAGCCGGGCCGGTGCTCCGGCACGGCTCGTGTCCCTAAGAGCCACTACCTTAGCGCGGCGTTTATCACCAAACACACCCGCACTAACCCCTCTTTATTCTATGATACCCGCTCAACAAAGCCTCGTTGGGGTAATGAAAGGTTGAAGCGGGATTCCGTTTCAAGTTACCGGCATGTTGAGAGAAGAGATGTTCCATCCCTGTCCCCACCGTAGTGTTGAGCCCCTACGGTCACAATGGATTAGGGTCGTGGATTCCCTGAATCGCCGGCGAGAGAAGGAGAGAGATACGGTATCGGTACAGTATTATCACAGCCTCTTGGTAAAACCCACAAGGGATTATTAAAAAAGGTCTAGATTGGTGTTTGCTTTTTCTTTTTCTTTTTCTTTCTTCCTCCATCGTCTCCCCTGCAGACAATCGATTCGTCGGATAGCGTGAAGGGGTCAGCAACCCAAGGCTAGTGGCTATTGGCCCCGCGAACCTCACCGTATGTCTCAAGTGATACGACACTTGGGGCAGGGATATTTCCTTTTCTCACCTTTTTTTTCACGACGGTCCAGATACGGTAGGTATCGAGGGTACAGTACGGCGCTCGTTGCCTTCCAATTTGTCCAGCTAGCCGAGACCCGGTACCGAGAACTGGAGAAGGTCGCGGGGGTTTACTAAACATTTGCAGGGGTGAGCGAAGGAAACGGAAAAATCTTCCCTTTAGAAGTGGGCGGATGGGTTCTGTGGATTGGCCACTTGGGATGGTGCTGGTATCTTAGATGGTGCACTCAAATATTGGAGTGCTTTGGTGATCTTGGGTACTGCTATTTAGGATGAATGCGGGCGGCAGCGAGGCTATTCTCGGAGGATTTTTTTTTTCCCCCTTCTTGATTGATAGGAAGAGCACTTGTATCTATCTATTGTACAAGGCGAGTATGTCTGGCAGCGCCGTACATGAGAAGATACAAATGCCGGGGGACAGGAAGTGGTCATAGGATCGTTCTGTGTGATTACCCCGCTAACATTTGATCTAGCTTACGGTGGGATTCATGTGCATGTTCGATGGGGAAACTCCAACTATATGATATCGTTGGTGATACCGATATGTGGGTCTGACAACCCGCCATCGGGCAAGATTCGTCTTGTGGGTCCACAGGATGCAATGTCTAAACCTGGATCCTCGGTACTTGAGTGGGATAAAGCTGCTCGCGAGGGGAGCTAACCAGATTCCATGAGGCGTTCTGCACGAAGCATCTAGTTGGGCCAAATAATAGGACCGAGATTGCCCGTGAGACTTTGGAGGAAGAATCCTTGCAAAACCCGCTCTCCTCAACATCTCCTTTCGATCGATGCTGGCCCCACCGGAAGCATAATCTCGACTCGCCCTTCTCCCTCAACCCCCGCGTGAGGACCCCGATTCACCCATCCGTCACAGTCGACCGGCAGTGGTGGCGAAAAGTGACATTAACGATACTGGACATGGGATTGTATTGCACACACCAAGGTTTGGATTTTTTTTCTCTTCCAGGATAATGATAAACACCCTGGTCTTTGAAATTTCTAGCCGAGTCGCGAGTGTTTTGGCAGAACACTTGTGCGACAATGTGGGCACCTTAAATGGACCTGTCCTGCCCATCGATGGGCATTCTGTAGCGAGAAGGATAAGTCGGCAAACTCGAGTACGGTGCTAGGTAAGAATGAAGACATGGGTGTTTTCGGATGTTTTTTTTTTGAAAGGCCACTAACGGAAATATAGCAGGGAAACAACCTCCGAAATCCCTAGAGAGAAAAAAGATGTCTTCACCGGGAGCGGTTCCAATGAGCCTCCCCGATGAGGGGAAAGAACTTGGAAGAGGAATCCAGGAATCGCGGGTCTCCGGAAGTGATCCGGACCTAATGGAGGATAGAGAGGGGGGCGAAGATGCGGTGCTTGATGCGAAAGTCGAGAGAATCTATAGGTGAGATCTCCGCGATACCCGGTAATGGAAACACCCTGTCTAGATCTTGGTGTTGACATCTTTGATAGAAAACTCGACCTCCGAATAGTACCTGGTGACCTCAAATCCACTCGTACAACGCGAAAGGGGACGAAGCTAACTTTTCATAGCGCTCTGGGTCCTCTACTTTTTGTGCGCAGCAATAAGGTCCAATGTCGGCCTCTCACTAACGATGAACTCCGAGAAAGGGCATTCCTTATCCGGTCGTCTAGGATTAACCCCTCACGAGATCAGTACGGGTCTCGCACTCTTCTACGTTTGCTATGTCCTTTTCGATCTACCGGCGAATCTGATAATGACAAGGCTGAGCCCGCACGTCTGGATGTCAAGAATTGTCCTTGGTGTGGGAATTGTGGGTAGTTGTCACGCAGCTCTAAGCGCTGAATGGAACTTCTAGTAGGTCATCATCATATTTCCACCAAAATGGTTGGGAAAAAGGGCTAATACTGGATGGGCATAATAGTCTCCTTCGTGTTCTCTTGGGAATTGTGATCGCGGGCATGTGGCCCGGAATGGCCTACTACCTAACCCTATTCTACCCACCCTCGCGCACCGGAAAGCGCATAGGGCAGTACTTTACCGCGGCCCAAGTCTCCGCAGCGGTCGTGGGTCTTGTAAGCGCCGGGTTCCAAAAAATGGACGGTCTTGGTGGCCTAACGGGCTACGAATGGATGTTCCTGCTCTACGGTCTCGTGGCTATTATCGATGGAATAGTCATCCTCTGGTGGCTACCGGACAGACCGAAAGCCCCAGGGACACACGTCCAGCCAACCGGTTGGAGGCGCTATATCCCGGCCTCGCAGCCGGCACTCAGCGGCGAGGATGCGAGGATTCACTACGAGGACCTGACGAGGGTGTACCACAGCAGGCCGTGGGGCATGAGGGATATTGTCAAGATCTTGAGGGACTGGAGATTGTACCCATTGACACTCATGTACTTTGGGGTCGTCGGCGTCGGTATCGGCGTGCAGAACTTCGGAACGCTGATCATTCGAGCGACCAATCCCAAGTTAACTAGCGTTGAGCTGTCGCTGCTGTTCTCCCCGATTTGGGTTTGTGACCTTATCGCCATTCTGCTGGTCACGCCGATGAGCGACCGCTTCCATCATTACCGCGCTCTGTTCTTCAGTGTCCCCGTGTGCATCCAGATCTCTGGACTGCTGGTGACTACATTTGCCGGTGGTCCGGATAATCCGTGGCCGAGATATGTAGGCCTCTTGATGGTGGGGTTCGGATTAGGCCCTACAGTACCAATCTGCATGACATGGACAAGGTACCCCTACTTCGCGTTCACATATCCCACCTAAACTAACAAAACCCAGCGAGATCTTCCAACGCCGCCACGGCGAAGTTGGCGTAGCCGCTGCCTCGGCGTTAGTGTCTGGCTTGGGAAACCTTGGATCCGTAACAACTGTACTTTCCCCCCCCTCTTTCCTCCATATCCACCATACTAACCAACTGCAAGACCTACGCACTCTACACCGGCTGGGAGTCGGACAGTAAGAAAGGCCCACACCAGTACCGCAAGTCTAACCTGGTCATGATCGGGATCCTGTGCATGAGCATATTGTCCGCTATCACAATGGGTCTGTTGATGAAATTTGTGGACGGGAAGAAGACGCCGGAGCAGCAGGGTGCTGTCATGGACCGCGCGGCGAGGAGGGAGTTGAGGGGACAGAGGGGATTCGGGAAGGCTAAAGGTGGTAATTAAATTAGAGGTGGATTGGGGGCGGGGGATCAGGCCGTTATCGGAAGTACTCAGTCTTGGACGAGTAAGTTATGTGGGATGGAAGGGTTGTTTTTAGCAGAGGTAGTAAAGCGTAGATGATTGAATTGCTAATGTGTGATGTTGTGCGCACTATATGTACAGTAAATAGTGGGAAGTCGCGATTGGAGATGCGTGAGGGGTGAACAAAGTACCATTCATGCTCTTTGCGAAAATAAGCATAAAGCATGACATGAACACGACAACTATCCTATTAAAAGGTCCAACCCCTTGCATCCCACTCTCACTCCCACCACTTGTACTCACGTGCCCTGACAGCCCCACCAAAACAACCCACTCTCCCTTCCACCCATCGCCACCCATCGCCACTCACCGCCACCCCCACCTATATGAAAGCACCACCGACAGCACCAGTACAGTAATGACAGAAGCTGCATCTCCCGATATAGTAGTCAAATTAGCCCAAAAACCGCACCAACCCACCGGGAGCGAAACGAAGCGCGGTATTTCTAAAAAGGAGAGAATAGGGCTAAGGGCCGTACTCCGAGCGATGCTTTCGGTTTGGGATCCCGCTTTGGGTCGGTGCCGAGCGTCGTGAACCTCTTCCGCACGACCAGAATCCCGGCGATGCTGGAATCCTACAGAGCGAGCTGATCATTCCGCTACGCTCCACGGCCGGACTTAACTTAGCGGCAGTCTCCAGAGTGTGATGTGACGCATCGAGATTTTAGACTATAGCAGACGACCTTTACACTTTTGATAGACTCTATTCCAATCTTTCTTTCACGGCGATCAGTCTTGTCGGTTTGGTTACATGTCCGTAGGAAACCGCAATGGATAAATAGTTTCTAACTTGATCGGTTGACCGTCCATCAGCTCCTTCGCCAATACGAGTACCTGCAATAGAGAGTTTGCGCAGTGAGACCTAGGTGGTGTTAATATGTTAACAATAAGGCTTGGCCACCTAAGTTAGTTCTTTGGTCCCACCTGGTCAAGGTGTATCACAAAAACCCGAAAATGGGACCCGGAATTGAGGACCACAAACGCCCACTTGAACTGCACTTTTATGCCTCTATTCAGGTGTGATTTTGTAGCTGTTCTTCTCAAGGACAATCCTGAGGAGGGGAATTTCATGAAAGTTAAGAATTGGCTGATGGATTGACCTCTTAAATACATGGAATTTAAGAAAACTCAACAATTGTCGGGAGTGATGGGCTGTTCATGCTAGTGGCAACCCCTAGTGACATCGTTGATAACTCCCACTTAGGTCTGCCTGCGCGAACTCTCTAATGTCCTAACTCTACTAAGCTTCAATCCCCAGGAACGCTCCCTGGCTTTCGGATCTGTGAATCTGGGATGCGGGGATGGTTCAACCCCAACTTGTTACGATACAGAGGCGCACGAGTTGGAACCAAATGCTATTTTTTACTGCAAGATTTGTAAGAAGGAGGGGAGTCTCTGAATGGAAAGGTATGTACGGCGAGTGTAAAGAAAATAATGAATTCACGCTCAATAAATCTTTCGATTCTGTACTTTTGTATAATAGATTGATTCTGTGCGTGTGAAGGTCGGAAACTCGTCAAGTTCTTCAACGCCAAAAAGAAAAAAAGAAAAAAAAAACTAGCAATTCGTTCATAATTTCCGAGATGAAAACGAATAAAACAGGCACCTCCCGTCTATTCACAAGTTCGGGAAAGCAGCAGGGGTACCTAAGTAGGAAAGATTGAGAATCATAGTTTGCAGTCCGGTGAGTTAGGTCGTGGATTCAGGAAACTTGTGTCTGGTCATGTTCGACTCCAGTTCATCCATTGGAAAGGCTTATATTGGCGGGATTGGGTCCGTTCTGGCATTAACCATCCAGTACTACATTAAGGAACGGAGTATGATACAGTACAGTATAACCAATCATCATATCACAACCTGGTCTACCGGTTCCGTTTGATTAGCACCTGCAGTGACCTCCGCCAACGAGTAAGCGAATCCACTTAAAGCTGCTGTTGGCATACGGTATTTATCGAAGAATCACCCTTGACAAAGAGATATCGGGTGGGGTCCTTAAATCATCTCAATCAGTATCATAACATGTCCCACAGCAGTCCTTTCTGATTGCTCTGATAAGCTATATCGAGCCACCTAGTCGATTGCGTCCACCTCCTACGGTAGCATCAGACGACACCACCAAAAAGGTTTTTGGAAAGGTACGGTACGGAAACCCTCAAGTCATGGCTCAACAAAATATCCATAGCCGCCAATTTACAACGAAACGAACGGCAGCACAAAGTTCAGTTACTATTATCTTTACTTTCACCAATTTCGCGAATGATCTGAACTCAGAGTGGAAGGCATGCAGCACCTAGTAGTAGCAGACCTGGGTATCGTCTCCGATGGGGGTGAGGGATTCGTATGTAAGCATTGTTAGTATCATATTCGGATCCGGATATCCATGAAGATGGTTCCGAAAGCGGTCGCGGTCATTATTACTTCTGGTTGACTTTCCGTCAATGCTGTTCTGAATCTTAAGCTTGGCAGGGAGTATGATATCGGCAATTTGTATAGAGATCGTTAGAAACGGGGTTAGGAGGATGTTATACCAGTCACAAAATATCTATATCATTCTACTTGACTATCTTTACATAATCTAATCCTAACAATCAGATGCTTGCACAATCTACTAGGAATGGTCTCTCACCTGTTCTTAAATATATACCTGTCTGTCACATGATGAGACTGTAAGCACTCGCCTATCTTAGTCTATATGCCAGCCCCTTCCGTTATATAAGGCACTCCACCCTTCCTGTTTTTCTAATCCACAACCATCCCTTCACTTTCCACACCAAATACATTTCAACACTACTCTCTGCAGACCATTTTTTCCAAACATTTCCAGTATGTGAAATCTATAGAGAATTATAATATGGATCATAGAGGTAATCTGCATCACACACCACCAACATTTGATTCACCCACCTCCCGATTCCTCATTCTACAACTACAAGTTACCAACCACAAATACAACAATTATTATAAACAGACTCAAAACAGACCACCGACGACAAAAAGCTATGCAAACAGAACTAATCAACTCTCAATCACATCAGGAACAACCTAAACCAAAGGTACCAAAAGAAGAAGATTCTACAACCAAGACTTCATACCGACTTCACCACTAACACTGCCAACCCCCCAGAACCAAACAAAACATTTCCACAAAGAGTAGAAAGAAGTCTATAAGGCAAGGCCAAGCTTTGAAGTTCCCCAATTGTAACAAAGCAGGTAAGTCAAACTCCCTGCTAGAGTTGTCCGGTAGTCAATATCTCACGCAGATAATATATTTATAAGCTGCACTAATCACATACTAACCGGGGTGACATCGGTAATAGGAGTTGTAGAACCCGCATGAAATATCATCGATTGGGGTTTCTTCGGTTCCGGGTGTGAGATATATTTTAATGCGCGAGGGATGGGGTGTTGGTTGGTGTCCAATGTACTATATTGTACGGATCACGGGATGGGGTGGTTGTTGACTGGGTTAAACGATTGTGTGGGGTATGGACATGGGATTTGATACTTCGACTGTGAGGGATATTGCTCTCTACTGTTTGAAGGGAGGATGATTTTCTACATCTTTTATGACAATATAATCAAAAATTTATTACCCAGACAAGGTACTCGAGTGATACTGCATGACTAATATCCAACGGCATGCCCATCGCCTCTCATATCGCTCCCGGCGGACCAAACTCTCGTTTTGCCATCGCCATCTCCCTCATCTAGCCGGCACCTAACTACCTGCGCTCGGCCAAAAATAGCCCTGTACCACCCCCTAACGACCGCAACCTCATGTCCCTTCCCTGCCAACCCCTCCATAACCCCGTAATCCCCCTCCCCCTCCCCCTCCGCCATCCCCTCCTCAACACTAACCCCCTCCGTCCTCGGATCGTACGGCTTCCCCACGCTGATCCTCGGTGCATCCACCGCTTGCTGCGGATTCATTCCCCAGACCAGCAAGTTCAGGAATACCTGCAGGTGACCTTGTGGCTGCATGAACCCGCCCATCACGCCAAAGACGGCGTCTAGGTTGTTGGCCGTGTCCGTGATGAGGGATGGTATGATGGTGTGGTAGGGCCGCTTGCACGGCGCCAGGACGTTCGGGTGTGTCGGGTGCAGGGAGAAACCGCAGCCGCGGTTCTGCAGGACAAAGCCGCAGTCCTTAGGGATTATGCCGGAGCCAAAGCCACCGTAATTGGAGCTGGGGAGGTCATTAGTCGGATGTTACATGGGGAGGCAAAAGGGGGAGGGGAGGACTTTATAAAGCTGCAGCCGTTGCCGTACTTATCCGTTACGGAAAAGTAGACTGTATCACAGGATTGGAATGCGGGAGTTCCGTGGGAGATGTTTTTATTGCGCTTGTCCGGGTCGAAGAGTTTTGCACGTTTCGCTAGGTATGCCTATTCATTCCTATCAGCCAGCCAGCCAACCAGCCATCCCGTCAAAACCCATCCCGCTGACAAAAAAAAACCCACTTTATCAATCAATCCCTCAGTTGGCACCTTCACCACCTTCGGATCCGCAATCCAGTGTCGCCCATCACTGAACGCGATGCGCAATACCTCAATAAGCACATGTAAGTACTCGGCAGAATTATGCTTCCAGTGGCATTCCTTCCCCTCGCCAAATTCAGGAACGACCCCCTCCTTCTGCAAGTTCTCCAAGATGCCCAGCGCCATGAGCGCTACGAGCCCCTGTCCGTTCGGTGTGCACTCCCAAAGCCTATACCCACCATACTCCATGAACACGGGCTGCACAATCTCACTCCCGGTCTCGCCGTGGCTCTTGAGGTCCTCCAGCTCCATGACCCCGCCGCGGGACTTTATCACATCGACAACGGCCTGCGCCACGCGCCCCTCGTAGAAGCCCTTCTTCCCGTGCCGGATGAGCTCACGGAAGGTCTCGGCAAGGTGCGGCATTCGGATTATTTCGCCTTCTCTAGGCGCGCGCGTTCCCCCCTTCAGAATTTCGGCATAATTTGGAGACGCAGCTTTCAGGTGCTCCACCTCCTGCGCCCACATCACACTGCTCATGAGCGATATCGGTGCGCCCTCTTCCGCTAGGCGAATGGCCTCTTCGAGCGCTCCTGCCAACCCGATTTTTCCGGATCCGAAGGTCTCGAGGACGTCCACCCACGCCGCCGCCGCGCCGGGAACAGTTACCGCGTGGACATGGGCCATGGGAATACCACCCTCGCCATCCGGTGGGGCATTCGCTGCCGGTTCGGGGGGCATGGAGAGGTCTGAGCGGGCCTTGCTTAAAGTCAGCGCTGCCGGTGCACGACCGGAGCCGTTGAGCCCGCGAATGGACTTCGTCGCCGCATCGTAGTAGAGGCAGAAGACATCGCCGCCAATGCCGGTGCTTGCGGGCTCTGTGACGTTTAGGGCTGCCGCGACAGCTACCGCTGCATCCTATGTTGCCATCAGCAGGAGGAAGGAGGAGGCGGGGAGGGGAGGGGAGGGGTACAGCAGCATTCCCCCCATCTCTAAGAATCTTAATACCGGCCTGTGCAGCCAACGGTTGCGAACAAGCCACAATCCCATTCGCGCTCTGCACCACCGAGCGTCGGGATGGAAAGACGCGGTAGGGATCGTCCATGCCCGCGGTTATCCGTTCGGTGACGGGGTCCGCTATCGTTGTATCTCTGTCCGTCGGCATGTTTTGCACAGTTTACCAATCAATTGAGACCGGGTGAGTTGGCGAGTGGGAAGTGGGATGGAAGACTCGGCATATATATACTCTGCCTTTCCCCTCGCCAGCTGTTCAGAATGAACACATCTAATCGAGCTCTTTGTGGTTATCCCATCACCCCCGCAAGGTAACCCAGAGCCAGGCTAGGTCCCAATAGGCCCGCCCCACCCCGGAAATCGCCGAGTGTGCAGTGCGGTTCAATCGACACGGCACACTTCAACCATTCGCATTAGCGGTATCATAAATAAAAACTCGCACGAGTGCCCGAGTGCAAGCACCGGTACCCAGATACCGCAATAACACGCAGGCAAGGTGAGCATGCATTGTGCAAGAAAGTGGCGAAGAAGAGAGGTTCGATCCGAAGTGAGGACTGCGCGGTGGTGGCGGAACTCAGGTCCGTTCTTGTTGGTCGGTTATAGACCATGCTGCCCCAAGCACCGGCAGGATGAATAGGAAAACCGTGCTCTCCAGGCCGCGAAGGATACCTTTCAAGGACAATTCATACCAATTCCGGATCCATCGCTTTCCCCTTCGAGCAGTGTTCTTCTGCAAGTTGAAAAAAACCCCGATCAACCGACGTTAGCCAAGCTATGTCATTTCCTCTACGGATACAAACCCACCTGAAGATGCACCAACACCGATGTCACTAGATCAGAGATTGGAAGGTCTTGAACATGGCTGCCTTTAGTGGAAAAGGTTCATGATACTCGTACTCTGCTCATATTTTCTGGCGTCAGCCCCTTACGAGCGGTATTTGCCCAGAAAAAGAACACTTTTCTCCCAAAAGATCATTTTACGATCCTTCTTATTCTTACTTGTATGTGCCACACTATACGATACTCGAGTAACCTATCGCATTGCAATGGCACAGCAACGATTCCGCTCGAGGAGCATTAAGGAAAAGGAAAAGTGAAAACGAAAGGGAAAAGGAGAAATAAAATAAAATAAAACAAAATAAACAAATCCAAACTATGCCCGTGTGATACAAATAGTACTCGAGTAGGTTTTACAAAAGAAATGATTCAATGTATGAATACAGGTACCGTACTGCGAGAAGGAACCAAGAAAGAAAAAAGGAAAACTCCGGATATCATACCATGCGGGAAAGAGCAAAAATAAACTTTTTTTCCTTCTGACTTTCGGAAGGGAAAAGGAAAGACCCTCTACATTCATTGTCCGAAATAAAATAACCGCGCCTGCGAGAAATGGTGGAAAGAAAGAAAGCGTTTCTATTATGACTACAGGTATCCATCCGAGAGGGAACAAGAAAGCAGTCCCTCTATACTCCGATCCCAAAGAGTCAACTTGATTTAATTGCTATAGATTGTCAGTGTCCATCCAATAGATCGAGATAAGGTAGGGAAGGGGCCTACTAAATCTCTATAGGGGCCAATTGATCAATGCTATAAAGCCAATTTCCACCCTCCTCCTCCCGAGATAGCCTGTTCAAAGAGACGGTTAGAGAATAGTCAACGACCGCGGGTGATAATAGAGAACATACCACTCGTGAGGCCAGACAACTAAATGCCCCTGGGTCATATTCAACAATTGCTCGGCAACGCCCTTCTCCAGCAACGGTTCACTAGCATGGAACTCCCTCCTTGAACTCCTGGTCGTGCCTCTTCTGCGCCTCTTAGTTGACCCTCCGTTGCCCAGATTTGTATTAGAGCTATAGCTAATACTTCCAACCCCACTGGACAAGAGATTAGGATCAAGCTTTTTTTCCGAGGAATCATGAGAATGGCTCGAATTTGGTGCACCTGCTGCGCTACTTGTCGTGGCCGTTGTAGCCGCCGTGTTCAACCTGCTCGATGCGAGGGAAGTACTCCGTGGTCTATTGCCTTGGTCGATAGGCAGATGTTCCGACTTTTCCCCCATGGGATCAACACCCGTGACCCGGTTCAGCTCATCTTGGCTTTGTACGGTGGGTATGGTCCAATCCTTTATATTTCCGTGGGGGAGATGGGGATTGCAGCCATGAACAGCTGCACCAACCTTCTCCCCAATCTTGTCTCCAAGGGCGCCCATTTTCTCTCCAGGGACTGCCATAGCAGCTGCTGCTACATAAGGCAAGTCTGCCCCCGCCGGACCAGACTTCCCGGGTGCCTCTTGCTGCCTTCGCATCTTGCTCTTGTCAACACCCTGGCTCTGAGAAAATCGCTCGCCATATGCTGCGTATTCCTTATACGCCGCCCAGGTTTTAACCTCGTTATCTGGCATACATCTAAATACCTGTCGATAGATCTTGGTATTGTTCTGCGCACATGTGTTCCAGACGCCCTGATAGAAATTCTCGTTCAAAGGGTCCATAAACATGTCCGGCTCAACCTTGGGCATCTCCATCGTGTCCAGGAGAGGAATAGGGGGGCCATCTCCAGGTATTGAAACCGGTCGAGTGGCAAAAGGTCCACCAATGTCCTGGTCGCTAGTAACGGGGAGAGGTGGAAGTTGTGATAATTGGGAATGCCCAAACTCCAGAGAGTTCATTCTCCCGGGTCCAGGTGGAGGGGGCAAACCCACATTCCCCGGTCCGTCCGGCGACGAAGCCCTACTCGATGATATCGCAGAATTCCTGGGGTGGGAAGAAGCAGGACTAGACAGATTTGTAGGGGAGATATTTTGACGATTACCCTCGGTCGGAGATTTCGCTTCGGCTGACGGTCTAGGAATGGCCGAGGTTGGGGACCTGGCAGCGACGGGCGGAGGGTTAACTGGCGTTCTTACCTCTCCAGAGGCCTTCTCGTTTACCGTCGAAGGAACCCCCCATCCTGCGTTTGCATGCATATTATCGGGCCCGTATCCCCTGACATCGTTACGATGCTCCTGATTTCCGGTGACCCTATTATCCGTAGTCCCTCGTTTTCTAGTCTTGAGGTGGGGATTGTTCTCTTGCTCCCAGTCAACATCGTGATTGAAACTCCTCAACTCCTCCTGCCGGAGCACCGCCTGATCTTCCAACGTCAACTGAGATGTAGCCATAGCAATAGAGCTATTCTTCCCCTGATGCTGTTGTGGGGATTTCTCATCGACACCACCACCCTGGTTAGACCATTCCTGTATCTGCTCTTCCCATTCATCATCCTTGAGGTCAGACTCAACATTGTGCTCACAGGCCATAAGCTCATCGACATCTATCCCCAGATGCTCTCTCATGAGCCTCAACCGAAGCGTATGCGGGAACTTTCCAACCCTGAAAGGCTTCCCAGCCATAGACGACATGACAGTGTCCGTATCTCTGATAATTGCAGCCACTTCCGAATCCCTGTACCCCAGCATGGACCTCTCGTTGATGTTTGCGGAACCGATGATAGCAATACGGTCATCTACCACCATACACTTGGCATGAATATATAACTGTTCGGTTACAAGCGCCTTTTCGGGTCCAATTTTTCCCCAATTCCTAAGACCAAAGAACTGGATGAATTCCTCGGGTTCAATCCCATGCGCCCTTAAACGTCCAAAAATCGAGTATTCACCCCTAGAAATACTTCTGTACTGACACTGCATGATCAATCGGACACTGGTTCCGTCCTGGGCATCTACAGTGTTCTGGAAGCCCGGCATGAGAGGGATGATGACGATAGCCCTCCAATCTTCGTCGTTTTTATACGCGCGAACAATTCTCTCGACAAGGGCGTCGCCAATCTTGTTCTCAATCTTCCTTCCCTCCCACTCGGTAGAAGTAATAAAGAACTGGTTCTCAATGTAGACAAAATGCTCTGAAAGCTCAATCGATTTAATGTAAGCATTCATGATACTACACTCAGTAGTAGACGGGGTTCCAAGCGACCAGGAAGATGCCGATCGGAGAATCTGTACCTCGCAGGTTCCATCAATCCCCAGAGACTCAAGCTCGGCTTGTGTGAAATCGGGCGGTGGGAGTAGTACGGGAGTCGGTCGTGAAGGTGTCCTCTGACGCAGGAGATAATTCCACCTCTGAACAAAGTGCCTGGTGAGATCACGGGCTGGCTGTCCGACCACCTGCATATGTATATCATGCCACGGCATCCTCGGAACCCTAGACCGATCATACATCTCGTCATAAGGCTTATCCAGCGCATAGAAATCCTGAACCCTAGGATTAGAGTAATCCTTCCCGGGCCACAGTTGGAAATTATCCGGGTCTGCCTTGCTGTTGCCCTCTTCGAATCCAGTCGGTCTGTCGTCAACCAAGGAGTGTTGGGGTGTGTCCCATCGACCAAAGCACAAATCTATGCCACCCAAAAAGGCAACCATATGATCCACAATTAGAATCTTCTCATGATGAGCCCAGAAGAAGGTGGCCTGTCGAATCTGGTTCGGTGAGCGCTGAACAAAGACATTAGGATGAAGGTCGAGAAGGGAGTATTTAGAGTAGGTGGAGTCAATCGGGATAGCAGCCCCGATATTACGATAGATGATAACGAAAATCTTAACACCTTCCTGGGCTTTCCGTTGAAGAAGTCGATCTAACCGCCATTTTTGTGACACAGCGGCAGGACGACGAAGGTACTAAACCAATCAGTTTACATCCACTAGATGTATAAGCAACTATGAAATCTTACTAATTCCGGCGACAGCCACCAATCGTGAATATAAATGACATCCTTGGCCATACTAATCGCGCGACTGACATTCCACATGTAATCGCGTCCGTCGACCAGCCACTGTGCAAACACCCCGGTTCGTACCGGGGCAAATGCGTCGAACCTTTGCGGGTTTGCCCAGTCCGTGCTGTCTTTCATGAACTTGATACTCTCGGTAAATTGGTTAAGCTGCCTCTCATTCTTGGCCAACAGCTTGAGCGTTCTCTCAGAATTCTGAATAACCAACGAGTGGTGCTGGGGACGTGCTGGATTGCCATTCGCGATCGCCATGTCTTGTGGCTTTTTCCTCAGCGATTTCTTCGCGTTAACCATGAATTTCGAATCCACCAAGAACACATCGTAAATGTTCATCTCTTCGGGGGAGTCGACACAAACAATGTAACTATGCCTAACCAAAAACCACTTTGGCGAATGTCGCTTAGCCATTGCCGACGGATTCCATACTCTCCGATAATCACTCCCTTTCGAAGAGCGAATTATCAAATACCCCTCCTTCCCATGATAGCTCCCTTCAGCCGCGAGCCTAACGCCAAGGGCAGACAATTCCAGGAATTTACACAGTCGGTTTGAGTCGGGTCTGAAGATCATGATACGAATGAGCGAGCGCAAATAATCTTCCAATTGCTGCCTCTGCCTAATGGCAAATCCCTCCCTCCTAGGATTTGGCAGCGATCCAGGGGCACTGATGGGTGCAGTCAGTGTTCCCAGACCCGCAGCTATACCAGTCGCGATACCTTGCGGAGCATGTTCCCCGAGAAAGTTAGATGACATGCGTCTTGCTGCGCGCGGTCTCCTCTTTTTCCTTTGGACAGCAGCACCCCCGCTGCGTCCGGCATTTCCCTCAGCCCCGCTATTATCCGACTCGCTATCATCCTCGCTCCCGAGACCTCGGACACCCCTGAGATAAGGAATTGTCGACCGCGGAAACTTGGGGAGCTTATAGGCGTCCCTCCCCCCGAACGTTGTATTACTTATATCCGCAAGACGGTACCTCGAGTGTAAATTAACAAAGTCTCTAAACTCCCGGTGGATCACCCATTGCATCCTTGTTAGGCCCGATCCATATTCCAGTTCAATACGGAAGGCCGTGTGAGCCCTGCCAGCACCTTTTGACGTGGGATTTGATTCTGCAATCTTGACCTTGAGTTGTTCCAGAAGAATCGGTATACGCTTATTGCCATGCTCATCCCGCTGAAACATGCTAGCCAAGATCACGGCCGCCGGTGTTGCCGCCGTCAATTCTGCAACGAGCTCCGCAGACTTTTCACGGTCGACCCTCGATTCCTCCCTCTTCCGCGGTCCCATCATCTTGAGTCCGGCTTTTATGGCCCTCCACCCACTACCGTACACAGGCGTCGTTGGCGAGCTCTCGCCGCCATCATGGGACCGACGATGACTGAACTGGGCTATTCTACGGAAAGAAGCTCTCCGTGAAGAATATCCACGATCACTCTGTGCACCCGCTTCCTCCGGGATATTAGTGATTGTAGCTCTCCTGCGAGGCCCATGCGGTGCCCGTGGTGTTCCGGGGACTGTCCGTGACCCCTCGGGGGTAGATGACCGGACAGATCTCGCTCCCGCTGTGTGATCGGTGTCTTCGAGCTCTTCGTCCTGACCAGGAGCCCCACCAACAGCAGGAGAATATGGTACAGGTGAGAGAGGACCAGTAGGGGTAGCACCGTCACCCACACTCTCTATGGTCCATCCAGATTGTGATCTCCCGTGTATCCCATTTCCCGAACCAAAATTCCTCAGTCTGGAAAAGAAACCTGGCCTCTTGGCTGGCAACGGTGTTTCCGTTTCGTCCCCCGTGGAGTAATCGCCCGATGGTCTATTCGCTCTCGCAGGGGTAGCTATTCCATCATACTCGTAAGCGTTTTCAAGGGAACTTCCGGAATGGTTTCCCGCGCTAAAAAAGCCGCCCCTTCTGCGACGGCCACGCACAGAATTGGAAGGCCCAGCGATGCTCTCCCCGCCAGGCGAAAGCTCCCAAGCAGTCGTGGATTCAGTAGTAATAGAACTTGGTCTCCTCGGAGTCTTGTAACCTCCGACATCAGACTGAGCTCCTTCGTCATCGGAGCAATCCTTCCACCGTATGGAATGCCGGGATGAGGGACGCGACCGGTACCCCTGTTCCTCAATCGCAGCTGGAATCGGCGGCGGAGGCTCCATATCCACCAATTTCATCGGCGAGACGGGTACAGAATGGCTACGCAACATTGGCGAGGGTGATGGGTGGGGTATTGGATTCGGCTCTCTCTTTCCACCGCTAGAACCGGAAGTATTGAGGACTATGGGGGCGAGCAAAGGGCGAGGAGGCCGATCATTCTGTCGCTGCACCTGGTGCTGCTCGTCCCCGGATCCCAATGGTTTGGGTGCCATCGATCGTTTTGGGGCCTGCTTGCGGCGGCAGGGAGAAACGGAGACTCCCGGTTCGGACGAACGGACAAATAGGCCGAGAAGGGAAATGGATTACGGGCAGTATGCTGTGCAAGCAAACGCAAATCTCGATAAAGGGACCGGATTATCTGGAGAAGACGTGAGAAAGCTGGAGTAAATAACGAGGTTACCATCAACCGTCGAACAGAGAGCCAACAGCTACGCAATCAATAAGCTAAAAGGTGAGCGGACGATTACGAACCTCTACCGAGACCCTCCACAAGCTTGCCCCCCACAGCCTATCGAAGGAAAGGAGTGAGAACAAGAATTGTAACGAGCGACACGAAGTAAAAAGAGAAGGGGGAAAGAAAGAAAGAAAAAAATAGGAGCTGTACAGCAATGGGCAGGTGATGGATATGAGACGAAATATACCTGTGCCCAAAGCAAGGAGCAGAAACAACAAAGTGATAAGAGAAGTCAAATGCAACGAGCGGATAGGATAGAAAAGTGCAACAAAATAGCAAGAGATACGGCCAGGGAGTCGCTGCAATGAAATGGAAAGGGGAGAGAAGGAGGAAAACAAAAAACGAAAGAAAGCGCGGAGGAGAGGGTTCACTCAACCTCCACTGACCACCTGCTAGACTACCGTCTTCCAACTCGGACTCCGGGCAAAATATGGCAGGGGGCCAAGCAAGTGAAAATGGAGGAGGGTACGACAAACACACAAAAGGCACGAGAGCAGCCCAAGAAGAATGCGAGCCAAACCCGAGCACTCCCCTCCCCCCGAGCACCTATGCTCAAGGAGGGACTGACCACTCAAACCCCGTCCGTATACGGCACAGTGCCGGTGATCCAGCGAACGACCCACTCAGAATCCTGCGGTACGGAGATTGCCTTGTGGCGTAGCTGTGGCTAGAGCTGACAGCTTGGCTCTAATCGGCTCTAATCATTCCACGAATTTGTCCTCGTGCCGTACTCGAGTAACTAGCTCGTATTGTGCGCTGTGAGGTGCCGTGACAGCACTCGAGTAAACCAACCGTACGGCAGGGAGAAGAATGAGGGGAAAGGAGCGAGAAAAGAGCTCTGATACAACCCAACCCAAATTCAAATTCCTACCGTGTGATGGATCCTCTTCCACCTCCATCCCCACCCCGCTGACCCACAGTTAATATATGATCCCACGCTCCGAATACCACAGACCTCCCCCGACCTCCAAACATCGAGCGAGAGGCCAGCTAGCTATGATACCTGAATGCCCAAATCCCTGCTCTGCCCCTTGCGCTCCCCGGCTTGCACTCGCACAGCCTCTGACGTCGTGTTTACTGTCCAAATATGGACTAGCCCAGTCCGGGTCCCTTTCACACCACCGCTACGGCACCGTATCTCCCCCACCAAGGCGAGGTTCTCCATGAGGCTCTTGACGGGTGAGGACATTATCAAGGGAAAAAAATGATGATATGATACGACCAATGGCCCGAATTTGCCTTTTAGGTGTGATGGAAAGTGTGACCGCTAACCGTACCCGTGTGCACACCCGCGTCCGTAAAACTCCTCGCTCTCCTCGCGCCCAAGAACGATACCTGTCAACAGCAAGAACAGGAGAGCCCTCCAGATGTGTCTCCAGAGACATTGCAAGCACTTGTCACGATTCGCTCCTCACCGAACAACAGAAATAGAGGGCCAGCAGAGCGTCTCCAGTGCCTAGCAGCACCGGGAGGAAGGTAGGGGAACTTTACTTTGCGGCCACGGATGCACGATACAGCACGGTAGCACTCATGAGGAAGGCAAATTGAGTGTTATCGGCATGATAGGAACGCTCACTGGCAAATACCGGACCATTCCCACCCCTGAGAATGTATACGGTACCGCAGTACTCGTAGGGTATCAGGAGAAGAGATTCCAACTGCGCTCTGCCTATTACGTACCGCAGCGCGGTACTCACCATACCAATTGTATGATAGTCCAGCCGATATAGCTAGCAATCAACGGACTCAGCGATGCGGTCGGGAACCCCAGGTCAATGCCCACAGAGATTATAACTAGACTACAAAGCCCTCGACCAAGCTGTACGTTGTGTGCGCCAAATCCTCTCCCCTACCCCTTCCTGTACGAGTGAACCAGAAGAACAATACCACCGCCGCCCGAAACATGCATCTCATGATGCCAGACGAAACCTTCCGAGTCTTCACTTCCCTCCGTTACGACCCCCTCCTCTTAACCTGCCCCATCAACACCACCTACTCGCACGACCCATCCACCCCCTCCCCGTTCTACCTCCTCTCCCACCACCGCGACCGCATGCTCTCCGCCACGGAGCACTCCGGCTGGTCGCCATCCATCGCAGCTCCCCTCAGCGACCTCTCCCTCGTGCACGAAACTTGCCTCTCGGCAGTGCGCTCCAACAACCCCTCGAAGAAGACGGGCGTTCGAGTCCGCCTCCTTCTCTCCCCGAGTGGAGAGCTGACCGCCGAAGCAGCGTCCACCCCGCAGGTCACCGACATAACCCGCTTCTTCCCTTCCAGTCTACCAACGGAGGCACTTGCCGGGTGGGCCGTCGTGCTGGATACCCTCCCGACAGAGATTAGCAGCTTCACCCGTTTCAAGACCACCCAGCGGAAGATGTACAATGATGCCAGGGTTCGGGGCGGGATTGGCGCGTCTCCGGGGACGAGAGAGGTGCTCTTGTGGAATGCGGATGGGGAGGTCACGGAGGGGTCGGTGACGAATGTTTATTTTCAGCGCGGGGGGAGGTGGGTCACCCCGCCGCTGAGTAGCGGTGGACAAGCGGGCACTGTTAGGAGGTATTTGCTGGAGAAGGAGATGGTCGTGGAGGAGGTTGTGAAGCTGGAGGAGGTTGTGCTTGGGGAGACGGTCTTGTTGAGTAATGGGATTAGGGGGGTTTGGGGAGCTAAAGTTCTTGGATAGGGTGTCCATATGCGGGCCGCAGGCCATGGAGTGTGGGCCGGTTCAAGTGTGTTTTACCGTAGATGAAATCCCATAGTATCATACCATCGAATCGTATCACTTTGTAGCGTGACACTCGAGCACAGTACTGTACCGGTACTCAAGTACACACACCCTTCGGTAGAACACCGGTACATCTACCGTGTGAACCTTGAGCTGCAGATTACGGTACAGTACAGCCCAACCACTACGGCCTGGACCCCCGATCAACTCGAGTCCCTACGGTATTAATATCTATCAGGAGAGGGGGGGAAGACTCAAGCCCCACCAATAAGCCAGTCAATCCTTCCAGATAAAATTCCAAACAGTTAA
>LN891108.1:60088-93975 GCA_900010015.1 Tuber aestivum | reverse complement strand
TTGTTAAATATGAGTGGGGATGGAGAGTGACCCATTACTGGGGGGTGACCCATTACTGGGTAAAATACGTTACCCCTCATCCCCGACTCCCCCCTTCCCTTCCAAGCTCCCACTGAGCCCAAACCCCGCGAAAATCACCCTGGCAGTACCGTATTCCCCTCCCCAGCACAACGCGTCTCCATCCTATCACCCATCACCTCAGGCTAAATTCCCCCCCACAACACATTATACCCTCTACAAGTACGAGTACAGCCGCCGGGAGGGCCGCGTCGCCGTAATATAGGTTAACTCGCAAAATACTCCCCACCTTGTGCCGGTACGAAAACTTGAACATTCTCCCTGGTATCATACCGTACCGTACTCTGCATATCAATAGATTGAGCACAAGTCGACGCTACAATATTATATCACTGATTAGTTATCGGTCCCTCGTTCCCTGCAACGCCCCCACGAACAAAAGTGCCCAGGGGAGGGGGATTGCAGCGCGCCAAGGGGCTCTCATACATAAACGCCGTTGCGGTACGGTACTGTACCGCCCGGAGGGGAACCTCAACAAATAATTCCTGTACGAATAATGCTACCGTATCGTGGTACTGTACGGTACTGTACTGTACCTGGTAGAAGTAGTACAGCGTCCATGTGCGTATGATTACGGAACTTTACTTTGTAGAACCTATTATATCCCCACCCGTGCCACAAAAACGACGGACAGATATTATATCTTAACTTGCGATACCAACACCTACGAACAGAATCCCAAAAGCTCCTCCTGTAGAGTCTTTTTTTTTTTTTTCTTTTTTCCATGGATTCTTGGAATATACCCGTGAGACAATATTTTCCTCTGGAACTTTTTGTTAGCTAGGGGAGGCTTCAAAGTTTGTATGGTAGGAGTATAGGAAGGAGGGCAGGCGAGACTTGTACCATGTAATGGTATGGGCAGAAAAGCTGTTGCTGAATACCGGTATATTGATAGTTTCTAATTAGGTATGTTGGTGAACGAATCGTGGGAAAAAGCGCACGATATCTGGAAGCAGTTATTTAAAGGTTCTCCTGTACTCGAGTACTTCCCTTGTTGTTAATGGTTATAGATGGATAATAGCTCTTAGGTGGACCTGGAGGTCAAGACCGCCAGAGCGCACCCTCTCTCAGGCTTAACTTAAATTTACCGTATGTCATTGCGATTCACCAGTTGGCGAGCATCGGCACATCCAGCCCATCAACCACAATGCATGACTTTTCCCCAAATTTTTTTTTTAGCGGCTATATGTCCGCCTATCTACATGACAGGTTACGGTTAGAAGGGTTCACCAGAATTTTACCTATAATTATTGGCAGTTATCCTCTCTCCAAATAAGTTACGATATCATACCCGTACCCCGTCCAAATATTGATTGATTGATTGATTGATTGGCTGGTATGCTGGAATCACCAAGATCCAGCCAATCAGCAGCGAACCGCGAATCTGGACGGGGTAGGGTATAGTATTTCCGATGGAGAAAACCCGACAAAGTCTCAAAGCCCCCTATACTTATGATATTGCAAGTCCATACCGGGTATGATAAGATAGACCAACTTCCCTCAAATTATAACGGTCTGGCAGCGTCTTTCCGTATATATGAATTGGTTTTCTCCCGTACCATGCCGCGAGCTATATCATACTTGCACCTACTTCAGACTACGACATTACACCACAGTGAAACATTACGGGACAGTTAGTTAAACAACAAGGCACCCAGCACAACATCATCACACCTCTCACCAGATAATCGGGGGCGGGGGATTGTTACGAATAATTATGATACAGATCAACCGCCAAAAACCAGAAACCAGCTCTGGTCACCATTTCAGCCAGAACTGCTGACTTAAATTATACCAATTTACATACTCTTAGCAGTCACGCTGCCAAATGCCGCGTAGACTGAAGCCACAGACAAGAGTGGTAATGGCTACCTCATACTCTAGAGTCAGATATAAAAGCCGAGGAGTACCGTACCGTATGATACAATCTTGAGAAGCCACCATTCCAAACAGGGGCGCTGTATCAAAGCTCGAGTGAGAATATGTGATTGTTCGCGGATTGGTCGGGGTGGAGGTTTTGGGGATGTGATTCGCCTTGGGTATGATGTGGTATAAATGCACAAGCACAGTACCACATCGATGAGAGGATTATATCATATCATATCATATGTATGATACTCGAGTAACACCACGTAGCCCGCAGACCCTGACTATGATACCGTATCCAACAGACGATAAACCCCCAGCCCCAGTCAATAACCAAATCCCCGTCCCAATATCCGTTTCCTCGTCCCCTACGGTAGTAGAAAACAGACAGGAAAGCATCAGGCAGAGCTTTCCATTTCTTTCTTCCTCTGTGAAACGTGACACACCCCCATCCCTACAGTACAATACAACCTCCAGTCATCACAAATGACTTATCAGGTGCTTCAAATCCTGATGATGTGGTACGGCATGGTATGATAGTCGTATCGAACACCCCCTCCCCTCAGCAATTCGCGAGCATTTTTATTTTTTTAAATCCATCTGAAAATGTAATAACCATGCCTGTACGAGTATAATATAATAAATTCCCCTCGGTGCCCGGGGTGCACGGTAAAGTAACATTCCGGGGGCTGACAACCCTAACGCGGGCACGATACGCGGTGACGACGAACGGGGTTGAACGAACGAGTACAGAACTATGATGCGAGGTGCCGTATCGGTACCCTGCCCTAAACTACCTTCCGTAGCACTTGTGTCACGTGTGTGGGTGATTGTCTGGGGATGTTCTGGTGGTATGATATTTGTCAGGAGAGGGAGTAGATGGCAGGACTGGGTGATTCGTACCGGTATTCTATGATGCGAACCTTTCTTCTTTCTTTCTCTTTTTTTTGGGGGGGAGAAGAAGTGCAGCTCAGCCGTCAAGCATCACCGTCACTTTCATGGGGGTCGCGTGTGTTGGCGTCCATCGTTGGTTGATGGTGATACCCTAAAGTACGAGGTTGCTCGTGTGGAGGAGGCTTGGTTCGTTGATCATCGGGGGATGAGCGCCCCGCCTGTAAGGTACGTATACTGTATGATAACTGGCTCGCGGTTTAGGAGTGCGAGTAAATTATTAGGTTGTTCATCTTGCGGACCCTGACCGAGATCGTCCCACCTTGAGCAGAAGGATCACCGCTGATCAACACTTGATCTATCCCGTAAACAGAAAGCCTATTATTTATTACAACCTTGCCTGCGAACGGGGTGTCAACTGCTGTTCTGCTTGTGTTCCGGATAGAACTGTGGGAAGGGTACTTGCACTGTACTCGTACCATCAACTTTTAGATTTTGGTGGAAAGTGATATGATGGAACTTCGGTAACTGCGGGGTGGCTTTTTTCCTCTTCTTTCTTTTTTCTGTTTTTTTTCTGCGGTCTGCCGTATCCGGTTCGTTGGAGAAACCCTAAAACTCTGCGGGGCAGTTCCCACCCCCGGTCTTGACAATTTTTTTTTCTCCACTCCTCTCATCCCACTTGTACCGGCATTGTTATGCGAATACCGGCAATATTAAGAGAGAGAAAAGGTGGAGGCAAGTCGACAATGTCGAGAGGACATCACAGGACACGGCCCCCGTCATACAGTGTACATGTTGAATCATACGTGCAGAGTGCTTTAGGATGTGCCTTTCGGGGGTTGGAGAAAGTATGACGAATGTGACTAACAGAATATCAGAGTGTTTGTCAGCCGGAACTTCGTCATACTCCTTACCTACCCCCAAAGCCATCTCGAGTACCGTACCATACAGGAAGCTATTGCAGCTAGCTAGGACTTTCTTCAATGCTGACCTACAGTACGAGTACCGTACGGTACCCGGGAAGATGTCTCCAAGACCATTAGAACCGGAATGCCGGGAATCGGGAATGACGCTGGAATCTTCAGAATTTCCCCTTTTGCGTTGAGGGAGAAAATATGGCAGAAGGGCTGACTTTCAGCCCTTAGCTAAGACCCGCAAGGAGGGAAAAAGAAAAAGAAGAAAAAGGAAGACGTAGCAGAGGAGGAGAGAGGAAACCGCTAAGTCTGATTGTTTCCGCCACACCCTTCCCCCGGCAAGCTTAGGGGACGGGAAAAAAATGACTGTACGAGTACTGTACCGTACTCGAGTACCCGTGTTGTCCTGCTCGACGGTGCGAGCGAGTACGGTACGCCTGCGCTACCTACTAACGTACCCCACGGCGAGTCGAAACACACGGTGACACGAAACAACTAGTGCTTAACCAGTATCTATAAACCTGTTTTCTTAATAACTTAACTAGCGTGACAATGGAAGGATATCCGAGGCTTTCGTCATCTATCAATCAGCTTAAAGTAAATGTAGCAACCAAAGACAATGAAACATAACTGATAGTCTGTACAAGCAACAAAGTGGTACAGAATGTCCTTTACCGATGAGCATTTCACGAGTGAACGACGTATTGAACTGGCACTTCTTCATTTGAATTATGCTCGACAAGAAAATCGCCGTATTCCCACATTTGATGAATTGGTCTGCGATTACAAGGTTCCTAAGTCCACACTCTGGCATCGGGATCATGGTCGGATTCCTATGAGCGAGCATGAGGAATCGAAACAATACTTGACTTCAGGTGAAGAGCAGGCTCTAGTTAATTGGTATCAACTCAATAAACCTCTATAGCAATAAGATATAGTTAGTTAATGAAATATTAGGTGTCTTGAGATGCAAGACTACTGCTTCCCACCACGTATATCGTTAGTGAAAGAAATGGCGATGTACCTATGCAGTAAACGTGATTCTGAGAAGGGTCGCTCTATCGGCTACAACTAGCACTTGTCATTTTCGTTAGTGAAAGAAATGGCGATGTACCTATGCAGTAAACGTGATTCTGAGAAGGGTCGGTCTATCGGCTACAACTAGCACTTGTCATTTTTAGCACGGCATCCAGAGCTGGGAATCAAGTACAGCAGGCAGATTGAGCATGTTCGGGTAGAGGCACAACAAGACTATTTTATATTTGCAAAGTTTTTTGAGCAAGTATGTGCTCTGTTATACAGTAAATATTGTACATAACTAATTTAAAAAGTTTGAAGCAGCTATTTCGAAGTACAATATCGCACCAGAAAATCTTTACAACCTAGATGAAATTGGATATCTTATGGGTTTTACCCAATCCTGCCGAGTAATCTATGGTAAAGATCTACGACAACATAATGGAGCTTTACATGTGATTGATGGTGGAAGAGAAATGGTAACAGTTATAGAGACCATTTGTGCTGATGGCTCTGAACTGCTGCCTATGATTATTTTTAAAGGTGATAGCGTGCAGGAAGAGTGGGTAGAAAATGGCCATCTTTCGATGCCCGACGGGGTACTTGTTAGTTCTTCTGAGAACAGCTGGACTGATCGCAAGAAAAGTCTACGATATCTTGAGCACTTTTTTGGACCAGGTACCAATACGGCGATTAAGGCTGATTACGGATCTCAATTCCGTATGCTCCTATTTGATGGGCATTCTTCTTATATTACATGGGAGTTTCTTCTTTACTGCCTACAAAACTGAATGGTCCCCTTCTGCCTACCTGCACATACTACACACAAGCTACAACCATTAGATGTTGCCGTATTCAGTCCTGTAAAATGGAAGTGGACCGACATAGTGTGGGAGAGGTTCCAGTGGGGGAACCATACTGTGAAGAAGGAAAGCTTTTGGGAGGTTTTACAGCAGGCACGAGTGGGAGGATTGACAAAAAAAAATATCCTAAGTGGCTTTGAGGCTACTGGTATTTATCCTTTAAATGCCTTAAAGATACTACAAACCCTTCCTGGATACGATTCCTATCAGCCAACCCAGATTCAATCTCAGACATCAACTCCATCATATGAGCCTAGAACCCCGAAAACCAAGTCGGAGATCCTTGAGTTAGCCACTTTTGCCGAAAAAAGCATCTACCGAAACACTCCACGATCTCAAAAAGCCCACGCCGCCGTTCGCTTTCTAGCTTATTCCGCTTCTCTCCACTGCTCAACTCTAAATCTACATCACGAAACCGAACGGAAAAAACGACAGTATCTTATCGAAGATGGAATTAATGCCGGAAAAAAAGGTAAGAAAAGAATTAAGGTTGATAACTGCTATCTCTGCTGGTGATGTGAAGAACATAATTCAAGCTAATTACAATGGTAAAATAAAAGTAGCAAAAAATAGCTTTGAATATTATACACGATTGTATAGTAGTACACAAACAAAATGTACAGAAATAGGAAATAAATTGAAGCAACAGCAAGAGAGAGAAAACAATAAAGCAGGAGGAGGCAAAAGGTATAAGTCTACAACTCAGCTGGGGGATGAGCAGAAAAAAATGGAGGAAAAAATGGAAAGGTATAGAAAATTGGTAAAAGAGAAGGAGAGCGCATATGAAAAATTGAAAGCAGAAGAGAAAAATGCCTTGGAAGGGTTGAATAATCTGGATATTGAATATGAAGAAGGAGAAGATGAAAGGGAAAAGCATGGTAGGAGGGAGTTGGATATCGGTATTGAGGTCGAAGATGGAGAGGATTTCTGTTAAGTATGGATTATTGTTGGAGGCCGTTGCAGTCTAACTGGTATTAAGCTACACCCTGTTTGGTCGTTTCGTGTCACCGTGTGTTTCGACTCACCGTGGGGTACGTTATACCGGTGCCGTGCTCGAGCACTGTTACAGTACTCGAGTACAGGCGCGGGTTACGAGCTAACGCTACCGTACTTGTACCTTCCCCCAATTCATTCCTTGTATGATAGCACTGCCGCGAAGGCGCCACCACAACACGAGTACCGTACCGTAGCCCTCCTATCGTACGGGTTCCCTAACTCTCCTCCTCCTCCTCCCTCCCCTTCGCCGGCATAGTGAATCCAACCAACCAATCTCGCATTATTGTCTTCAGCTTGCATACGGATTCAGTAATCTCAACACACAAACTAGCCTCTGCAGCTTTGTTCGGTTCGGGGCACCTTCAGGATGGCCATGGAACAGGTGGAAGTTCCTAGCAGGGTATGTTTGCGACCCAGCTAACCCACAACTCCACACACCGGACAGCGTTCCGTTTGATGGACTGGCTTGCTTACTCTGTGGGAATTACAGTCGTATTTCATTCGCTGGGTGGAGTGCTCAAAGAATTTTACCATATCGTGGAGCATAAAGCCTCATAAGAAGTCACTGTGGGTGGCTAGTTACTCCATATCCGCCATCGGGGCATCCGAAACCCTCGATAACTGACCCCGTGAATGCAGGAATTTTGGAATCTTTAGGCATCCGAGAGCGGGGAATCAATCAGCTTCGCAGCTCCAACCTCCCCCTACTGCTAGGTCCGATGACACGTCTAGTATAAGGCGGCCTAGCAGCTCAAGGGGTCGGAGTAGTGAAGGGGACTGTGTTGAGCGGTTACACGCAGCAGGCTTGTTAGATGTGTACTGGCATGGAAAGGTGGAGGCAGAGAAGGTTACAACCGGCACGCATCAGGTAAAAGAAGGTGGCATGTTTGCGCTGGTATGGGCACCCCCGGGATTGCATTCCGCAACTGCACCACTAACTTGCGCTCGGGTGTAGGTTTTCGACAATACCTTCTCCAAGCAGGTCGCGAAAACAGCTACTCTGGTATTGCTGACGTACCCCTCTACCTCCCCTCCTCCGGCTTCGCATGCTCTCCACCACTTTGACTCCGCCCAAACCCTCGCTTCGACTGCATCGCTGGGTGGAAAGGGACCGGGACACGGGCCTGGCGCGTCTGTCGAAACATTCTCAGTGCATGGGCAGGATGGCGCCACTCATGACAAGGAATCCGTCTACTCTGCACATGGCTTCCACACAGGTGTCTTGAAGAAGCGTAAGCGCAAGAGGCATCAGGGCTACGCCCGCCGCTTTTTCTCCTTGGATTTCACTTCTTCAACCCTATCATACTACTTGAATCGGGAGTCCTCGGCGCTTCGTGGAGCTATTCCACTATCTTTGGCTGCGATTAGCGCGAGCGAGAAGGAGAGGGAGATTTGTATTGATTCCGGAGCCGAGGTGTGGCATCTAAGGGCAAATTCTTTTCGGGAATGGGAGCAATGGAAGTCTGCCCTGGAGAAGGCCGCGCAGCATGCGATGAAGGCCGGTACCACCGGTGATGAGCACATGCCTCTACCGGATGCGCAACAGTCGGCTGCTGTCAACACCCAAAGCCAAGTAATGGAAGACCGGGGGTGGGTGGGGGTTGAGGCTTTGGTTGGACGTGTTGCCGGTGTTCGGGATGCTGTGAGAAGGCTCGCAACTGCTGCCGAGCAACCCGCACCGCCTGGAATTGGCGAAGCTGGTGCTGAGGCGAGCACTTCGTCAATGTCTGTCCATTCGTTGGTGGAGCAGAAGGATAAGGAGCGTAGAAGACCGTTTTGGAAACGCAAGGCGAGCGGTGGGACATCGCCTTCGGCTTCTTCGCAATCTCTGCATCCCACATCTACAGTTGCTGCTGCCGTGACAGCGGTGGCGGCTCCTGTTCTGCCTAATGGAGTGGCTGGGAACATGCCGCTCCACCAAGGACAGAATATGAGCGGACATCTCAATGCACTCCTTACAGATCTTGATTCAGTTGTTGCGGACTTCTCCAAATTAGTTGCAGAGAACAAACAGAGGAGGTGGCTAAGCCATCGCGTATCGCAACATCAGTCTGCGTCACCTATGGTCGCTTCTAGAGTTAGCATAGAATCCTCAGCATCAGAAGAATTCTTCGATGCCGAGGACGCTATGGTAGAAGGGGAACAAGGTAGGGTTGTGCTTCTGAATGACGACGAGAGCTCCGCACGCGGGGCGCCAAGCTCGCGTGTGACAGATGATGAAGAGAGTGATGAGGAGGAGGAGGGCTTCGATAACGATCACCCTCCGCGATCTGCCGCTAAGCTTGAGGATGAAGGTGTCACGGGCGCGGATGGAATGAGAGATTTGAGTCCTTTACCTCTGGAACCCGTAGAGCGACGTGCTTTGGTATCTGCCGCTACCGTGATGCCGCCTAGCCTGATTGGATTTCTGAGGAAAAACGTAAGCACGAGATCTCCTGCTCAGTTTGTTGGCTAACTTTTTGATCTAGGTCGGAAAAGATCTTTCAACCATTGCAATGCCGGTTTCTGCAAATGAGCCAACAAGTCTTTTGCAGAGACTTTCGGAGCAGTTGGAATATTCGGAGCTACTGGATGAAGCTACCAACGCTCCTACAGAGAACGGGGAACGGCTGCTCTATGTTGCTGCATTCGCTACTAGCTCCTTCTCGAACAGCAGGGTAAAGGAGAGATCTATACGCAAGCCATTTAATCCGATGTTGGGTGAAACGTATGAATTGGTTAGAGAGGATAAGGGTAAGAATGCTCCTGGGCAAGCTGCACCTGATATCTAGGAATCCTGACATCCTCTAGGTTTCCGTTTCATTGCCGAGAAAGTCTCACATCGACCAGTCATCATGGCCTGTCAAGCGGATTCCCAAAATTGGACATTCACTCAATCCCCCATGCCGACGCAGAAGTTCTGGGGTAAATCCGCAGAACTTAACACCTCGGGCCGAGTTCGAATCCACTTCCCATCGACGGGCGATTCCTTTTCCTGGACGATCGCAACCAGCTTCCTCCGTAACATCATTGCCGGAGAAAAGTACGTGGAGCCCGTAGGGTCCATGACTGTTCATCACGAAAACACGGGCGAGAAAGCCACAGTAACCTTCAAAGCCAATAAAGGCATGTTCGCTGGACGCAGCGAGGAGGTGACAATCCAAGCATTCGATTCCTCCGGCAACCCCTACCCATTAAGCCTTTCCGGGAAATGGACAGAGAAACTCGTGCTTGAGGGCGGCGGCTCCCCGAGGAAATTCTGGGAAGTGAAGGAGCTGGTGGAAAACGCACAGACACGCTACGGCTTCACAAGGTTCGCCGCGTCACTCAATGAGATGACTCCCATCGAGCAGGGCAAGATCCCCGCTACAGACACCAGACACCGGCCCGACCAACGCATGGTGGAGGAGGGTCGCTTGGATGAGGCCGAGGCCGTGAAGATGAAGCTTGAAGAGGCCCAACGAGTACGACGCAAGGAAATGGAAGACAATGGGGAAAGCTGGCAGCCCAGATGGTTCGTCAAGGTACGGGAATACGCCGACGAGGAGATTTGGAAGATGAAGACGGGCAAGGAGGGATACTGGGAGCAGAGGAACAAGGGGGAATGGGAGGGGGCGCCCGTGATCTTTGAGGGGTAGATGATTGGAAAGCAGAGGGATGGATAGATGGATATATATCTGCGGTGTGCGTGTCTCGGTTGAGGGAAAGACAGCCCCGGATAGTATATATATGTATATACTGGCCGATGCCTATATATTTCATTTTATATTTATTCTCTTCTCCCCCTCCATCTCCTTCTTTCTTCTATTTTTACTATTGTCTGGTTGGAGCGAGGTTATATTATGATAGATGGGGAGAATTTGGATGGATCGGGATAAAATAGAAGCCGGTTTGGGTACCTTATTGCAGTTGGTGGAGCAGAATATAGTGCTCGTACAGGTAGACTACTCCCCACTGCTCGAGCTAGTAGAGGATCGTGTGATTCGGATTCCAAGGGGGCAGCCATAATAAATCCCGCCAATACCGGCCGGTAGGATACCACAGCCTTACGGTGATAGGGATAACCAAGCGGCCCTGATCGATGTTGCTAGACGTGGGTGGGAATCGTGTCTCAAAGCAGGTACAGGTAACCTACCTATACCGGTACCCTAATGTGACGATCGCACTGGCAGTTGACGACGAATATTAGAAACCGAATGACGGAAACGCACTCCACGGAGACGGAAGGCTACGATTATGGCCGGTGGGTACCTGTGCTCGTACAGTGGTTGTGGACACACAAGAGCCTCGCCCCCTCACCCTCTCCTCCCCCTTGACAGCTGAAATGTAAGTGCTCTCCCACATTACAATTACTTTTTTTCTTTCTTTTTTTTCTGTGATGGTATCATGCTAGAGCAGTAAATTACCGTACCGTATAATATTCTTCTCACGCGCAATCACTCGATTAACGCGGCTGACCCTCATTACTGTACCGGTGTTATCCCATGCGATGGCTAAAACACGCCCACGGTACGGTACAGTAGTACCGTGCAGTATCGGTAGGTCTTACATATGATACTCCCTCACCTGAGCGAGCGAGTGTGCGTGCGTGCACCTGCGGGCGAGCGGGGTAAAGGGTAAGGTTAGGGGCGCCGGTACCGTAATATTATATCATCATAACACGCAGGAACATGTCTCACAGGGAATCACTCGCCATCGACACAATTTCCCCTGTCTTGTTTCGGGATGGGCGGCACATTTCCTTGTGAACCGTTGGCTGTTTTACCTTCTTCGCTCACATTGTTGGTTGAGGTTGGGGTTGGGTTGGGTCTGGTCTGGTCTGGTTGGCGGAGGGAGGTTGTGTCCGGTGTGAGTGACGGGATCGCATTACTCGAGTACAAGCACTTTGCAAGTGAAATGCCGTCCGTATCATATCGTAATAACAAGGGGGGTAGGGCGCTTATGATGGTATGGAATGGTATGATGGATGGGTGGATGGGTGGATGGATGATGAAGCTGGGGGTTGTGTGGGCGTTCTTTTGTTTTTCCCACTTTTTCAGCTCTTTCTTCCTTTCAGGTTCGATCTGTGGTTCGCCCCTCCTTTAGCGCGTAAGTTGGTAACCTGCCTCGGGGTTACTAGTACCGGTATCGTAAGGTACTTGTAACGGTACCGGTACTGTACTGCACCGTGCCGTGATAAGGTCTCAACGTTTTTTTTGTTTTTTTGTTTTTTCTTTTCTGCTTCTTCTCCATCTCGAGTGCCTGTACTGGTATCACAAATAATTGTAACGGAAAAGGGATTTATTTTTCTCCTTTCAATTCCTGAAAATCTGGAAGGAAAGTAAGGAGTTATGATACTCCACAGTATGTTTTGTTGAAGGTTACCGTATCTTGGCGTGCGGTGAACCCCTCCTTCAACTGGCTCACGTCTCTTGCCCCTCGCCTGAAGAAGAGCTACACCAGCCCCGCCATCCACCCATCGAACCTACCCTACCATAAAGTTAAACCTTAACCTCAATCACCTCCATCACCTCTCCCTCCCCCCCCCCTCTACCGTTTCCTTTAAAATTAAAGAGTTCCATTTCTCATATCATAGAAAGGTATCACATCTTTCCAGAACGGATCTTTCCAGGGGTTGTAGCTGTATCATACAAATATCTACAAAAGGAGAGTGAGTTACCCAACTGCTAACAATTACCACCTCTCGGATTCTTATACCTATACTCCCGATTTTGTCCTCCTCCTCCTCCTCCTCTTTTCTCCCTTCTCTTCCCCCTCCACACCCATCCACCTCTCTGCACTAGATCTCCATCCGTCCGTCCGTGCCTACATCAACCCCACCTTTGAAACCTCCTCTCTCCCTCTCTCCTTCCACTCTCCACCTCCAGTAGCCTCGCTTTCATTCCTTGCTCCTTACCTTGTCCGTCATCACAATAATCATGGACCCAACTCTCCCTGGGCGCAAGGTCTTCAAGGTCTTTAATCAGGATTTCATTGTCGACGAGCGCTACACCGTTACAAAGGAGCTTGGACAGGGAGCTTATGGGATTGTCTGGTAAGACAATGTTCCCTTCCGGGGAGGATCAAACGTTCTGCATGGGCGGATGGATGGATAACTGATGCGTTTATTACTGTTAGTGCGGCTACGAATGCTGGTACAGGAGAGGGCGTCGCGGTTAAAAAGGTTACCAATGTTTTTTCTAAAAAGATTTTGGCCAAGAGGGCTTTAAGGGAGATTAAGTTGCTTCAACATTTTAGAGGTATGTTGATTGATTGATGCTCTGGGTTTATACTTTTTGCCCGTCTCATCTCATCTCATCCCTGGCTGGCTGGCTGCTTGCTCCCTCCCGTGCGGGCATTTTGTTATCTTTTGGATAGAGATGAGGGTGTTTCAATGGCTAATTTTTTACGGGTGATGGGTTGCAGGTCATCGGAATGTTCGTTTCCCCTCCCTCAATATGCTGTTAACCTTCGCTCTCTTGCTTCGCGAGGAGGATGTATTTTTGGGGGGTGCAACGTTACTCACTTGTGGACCACCTCACGCTTTTATAGATCACTTGTCTCTATGACATGGATATCCCGAAACCAGAAGCTTTCAATGAGGTTTATCTTTACGAAGGTGAGTTGGGAGGAATCCTTGGCCCCTCGTGAATGACCCTGGCTGCTGACTCGATAACTTTCTTTGTTCTCCAGAACTCATGGAATGTGATCTTGCTGCTATTATCCGAAGGTTTGTTGTCGTCTCCCCATCTCCCAAAATGTGGGACCGTTGAATTAATACCGTGGGTTTTTTCAGTGGACAGCCCTTGACAGACGCTCATTTCCAGTCATTCATCTACCAGATCCTCTGTGGTTTGAAGTATATCCATTCAGCGAATGTGCTTCATAGGGATCTGAAGCCTGGCAATCTTCTTGTTAATGCAGACTGCGAGCTTAAAATTTGTGATTTTGGTCTTGCTAGAGGCTTTTCCGCTGATCCGGAGGAGAATGCTGGATACATGACCGAGTATGTAGCTACTCGGTGGTACAGAGCTCCAGAAATTATGTTGAGCTTCCAGAGTTACACCAAAGCAAGTGAGTTACCAACACCCGGTGGGGAGGGAGGTGGTCGGTGAACTGCTCGTCCCTTTCAGTGCACACGTGGGGCAGGTGACTTGGTATGCTAATAATTCAACCACTTAGTCGACGTATGGTCTGTTGGATGTATTCTAGCAGAACTACTTGGTGGCCGACCCTTCTTCAAGGGCAGGGACTATGTCGACCAGCTCAATCAGATTCTCCACTACCTCGGAACTCCCAATGAAGAAACTCTCAACCGCATTGGATCCCCCAGGGCCCAGGATTATGTCCGCAATCTCCCCTTCATGCGCAAAGTCGCCTTCGTAGAACTATTCGGGAAAGCGAACCTTCACGCACTGGACCTCCTGGACAAGATGCTGGCCTTTGACCCAGCATCCCGGGTCTCGGTAGAAGATGCGTTAGGACACGAGTACCTGCAGATCTGGCACGACGCCCAAGATGAACCGAGCTGTCCGACTCCCTTTGATTTCAGCTTCGAGGTGGTTGACGAGATCAGCGACATGCGAAAAATGATTCTTAACGAAGTCCACGTCTTCCGCAACGCAGTCAGGAGAAAGCCCGCCCAATCCGCCGCCATAGACATTGCGGCATTACAGGGTGTAAACATTCCGGATCACGAATGGGCGCAGCAGCAGAGGGACGGCGCACCAAGACCGCATGACGCCCCTAGACCGCACGACCAGCAGATGCACGAGGCGAACTTGGAACAGGAGTTGGCAGGAGGATTGGATGCTATGCGTCATTGAGCCTCATTGTTTGAAAGTTTGTTTGAGCATGTGTATTTGTGTAGAAGGGGTTGTTTTGCTACTGGCGCTGGTTGATATACCCGTTTGTTGGCTGGCTAGCTGGTTGGTTCTACATTATACACAGGGATTTCTAGTTTCTGCTTTGGTTTGTTTTGCAGTACCTTGTTTGATCTGAAGCGGGTTTATTTGTAGAATCTGGATGGATGGGTGGGTGCGTGGGTAGGTGAACGGTTGTTGTAGTAAAATTTAAACTCGCCTTGGCTCTCTTTTTGCCCACCTACCTATGCCCACGTACGGGGAACACGGGAGGATGGTGGGGTTTCGTCCTGGGTGCTTTTTTCCTGCTCTACATTACTCTGCTTTGTCTGTGTCTAGCCATACACCCTCTCTGTCGTCTCTGATTACCCAAATAGAAGTGGGAGTCTGATTCCCTCATATCATGCGGTACAGGGAGGAGGAAGTTCGTGTGTGGACTAAACCACTGGAAATGAATGTTTACCGGGAATTATCACAGTCTTTTTCCACTCTCCACTTTGCCCTCCCCTCCGAGATGCCCGTCCCTCGGCGCAATCCAGTGCAGTAGTCTGTGGACCCCCCCCCCCACCTCCCCCCTGCTCCCAAAAAAAAACATTTCTTTCCCTCTCCCTTCTCCACCCCAGCCCACGCATAAGTTTCACAGATACTGTGGACCGAGAGGGGGAGATGTGAGGTGCAAAATACAGTACCGGTAGTACGATATCATAACCACAACCGGACCCGAAACCTCGGCTTGAAGGTCAAAGTCGGGTGCTCGAGTACCGTACGAATCATATCATAGCGTAATTTACCGGTAAATTTAATTATTTGGGGGGTCTACAAGTACGGTTGATGGGGTGTTTGTGGGTAGGGTACTCTTGGCGTACGTCATTTGAGGCTCTACACATAAGAGTACTCGAGTATCAAACGTGCCGTACTTGGGGTATCAGGTATTAGGGCTTGGGTAAAATGGGTAAATTGGACTGAACCCTTTTTTAAGATTGGATGGACTGTGAGTGTTGTGCTCGAGTACTGCTTGCGTGAGTATCATACATTTTCCGGACCTGCACGCTATTCTAGTACTGTGCGAGTGCGGTACTGTACTGTACAAGTATCGGTGGGTATATATATGGTCTATCATATCTATTGTTGATGATGCCATCACCGCCACTGCCCGACGACGACGACGGCGACAAAAACCAGGATGCGGAAGGGATACTGACAGGCTACCTAGCGGCCCTACCGCCAAGCGTGAGCCTCACAGGTGAGGATGAGGGCCTTCTGAGGTCCTTCCTCCGAACCCTGTGCGAGGGGCCCGACACGCCCGTGCCTATCCCTACGCTGCTGACGACCTCACTGCCCAGGACCTACCACGCCGGCACGGGCAGGTCGCAGACGGAGTACCTGGCCCGGGCGATAAAGCGGGCGAGACATGAGGTCATATTCGTCACATGTTTCTGGGCGGCGAGCGACTCGCTGGCCATCCTCTCCGCCGCGCTGAGGGAGTTGTCCGCGCGCGCGCTGGCGGGATCCCGCAGGATTCGCGTGCGGATATGCTTCAGTTCCGTGTCGGCGTGGCAGAAGGTTAGGCAGAGCTTCCCTCCCGGTGGCGGGGGGAGGAAGGGGAGGGTGAGGAGGACATGGGAGTGTTTGGAGGAGTTGGGCTTGCCGGGACGTGGGGAGGTGCGGGGCTTGGATGTCGTCGTTTGGAGCTTGTTCTTCCCGCCCTTCTCCGTGCTGCACGGGAAGTATTGCGTCGTGGATCGGAGGTCGGTCTTCATCGGGAGTGGGAATGTCAGCTGGGAGTGCTGGGGGGAGGGTTGTGGGGGGTTTGGAGGGGGCGGGTTTGTCTCGTCGGTTTTGGCATACTACAGGGCCGTTTGGGGGGATTATGGGGAGGTGCCGGGTTTAGCTGAGGATGATGATGATGGTGAGGAAGATAGAGAAGGAGAGGAGGAAGACGCCCTAAAAGAGATCAAAGAATATCCAACAATCCTCCTCCCAAACCCTCACCATCCCAATCCAAACTTTCCCATCCGCTCCTCCATCCGATCGTTAACCTCCCTCCTCCTCCCATGCCTCCCAATCCCCCAACAACAACAACAACAACCCCACTCCCCACAACCCCCACCAAACACCCCCCAAAACGCCTTCCTCCTGACCCTCCTCTCCCACGCCAAGACATCGATAACAATTCACACCCCAAACCTAACCTCGAAACCCCTCCTCGCCTCCCTCCTCTCGGCCGCTTCCAGAAAGCTGCGCATCACCATAATAACCTGCCGGAACATGATGCGTCTGGAGCAACTCGCCACGACCCCCTTCTCCACCACGGAATCCTGCGTGAGAGCCTTCGTCGCCTCGCTCCCGGGCGTCGAGAACGTGCACTTGGGTTATTGGCGCGGTGGTGGGGAGGTCAGGCAGTGGCACGTCAAGGCTCTGATAGTCGACGACGCTTGGACCGTTATTGGCAGCGCGAATGGCGATCGCGCGAGTTGGTGGGGGTCCGGGGAGATCAATGTTTGTGTTTTTGGCCGGGGGTATGCAAGAGATGTTGGCGGGAGGTTGGAGAGGTGGGCTGTCGAGGCTGGTGGGGTGGAGTGGGTTCTCGGTGGTAGGGAATTGGCGGCTTGAACTTGGTCACGGGGGCTCACTCGGTTGTTGTTGATGGTCTGTATGGAGTTTGTTGGATTTGTTGAACTGGATGAGGTGATTCCGCCAACGTTCCCCCCTCCAAGGCCGTGCTTTTTCGGCACTATTGTGTCTGTACAGGTAGTAATGGGACGTGGGTATCGCCACTTTTGTGCATGATAACCCCCAGACACCCACCCCCCTTTCCGACCTGGGCCGGCTCCCATGCTTGTAATGTGCCCATCATAACTTTATACGCACCAACCCATCCACCCTGTAGAGAAATTGGGAGACTCAATTAGGAGGAGGAAATATCCGTTTTTTATTGTTTTATATCAAACCGATTATTTAACCCCTCCACCCTTCCGAAAAGATCACGAACCCCCCTGTATTGAAGACAAGCTAGAGAGACCCGAGACGGGGAAGAAAAAAAGAAAAAAAAAGAGAGAAAGAGAAAGAGAAAGACACATGAAAAACATCAATTACATAGCCCTGCTCATGACCCCCCAAGCTCTAATCAGACTATCCGTGTACCCAGCAAACAGTGTCTGCCCGTCAGCGCTCCAAGCCAACGAGACACACTCAGGCTCACGGTTCTTCTTGCCAACAGCAAAGAATTCGGGCTTGAGCTCATCAACCTTACTCTTCTTCTCAAGGTCGAAGATGATGATGGATGAGGCGGTAGCAGCGCAGAGCCAGTACCTGTTTGGCGAGAAAACGAGAGCGTGGATCTCATTGCCGGCATGAAGGCTATAAAGGTGCTTGGACTCGTTGAGATCCCAGAGCATGGTGGTGCCGTCCTTGCCACCAGAGGCACAGAGGGAACCGTCGGGGGAGATGGTGACAGTGTTGATATATCCAGTGTGTCCGGTATAATCGGTTTGAATGCAGCAAGACGCCAGCTCCCAGACCTTTTTATACTGTCAGTCGCCTATCTGAAGATCAAAGTTGGGAAGCTATGGGTGCGAAGGATATCGTGGGAAGAGTGTCATCAGTGCGTTGGTGATTGTTTGTCTCATTGACTTTAGATGCAAGTCTCTGAAGTAGCAAATACTTTGGGTCGCATAGCATCCTTTGACACTCTTCCCCCCCGCTTTCCCAAGGGCAACACCACGGAGCGAACCCACCTTAACCAACTTATCCCATCCAGCAGACACAATCACCGGGTTCTGAGGGTTTGGAGAGAAACGGACACAGGAAACCCAATCAGTGTGCCCCTTGTCGGTGATGGTGAACTTGCAATCACCAAGGGTATTCCAAAGCTTAATAGTACGGTCCCTGGATCCAGACACGATCTGACGGTTATCGGCGGAGAATGAAACACTCAAGACATCGTTGTCATGGCCGACGAAGCGGCGGGTGGTTTGACCGGTGGAGAGTTCCCACAGACGGAGAGTCCTGTCCCATGAAGCAGAGAGAGCATACGCGCCGTCGGAAGAGATGACCTTTGCCAAGAGTCAGTAAGAGAGAGCAATCTGCAGCTCCGGTAGATGCCGGGAACATACACAGTCAGAAACAATGTGAGAGTGGCCCTTAAGGCTTCTCTTGGGAACACCGTAATTGATATCACTATCGCGAGTGCTAAACCAGATTGTTAGTTTCTTGTGCTTCCTCCTCCCGCTAAATGTCGGGAAACACGACGGCGCTCACAGATTCCAGATGATCAAAGTCTTGTCGCGCGAGGCGGACAAGAGCATGTTGGGGTTCTCGAGGGAGGTAGCAAGGGCCTATGATGTGAAGAACAAATCAATTCTCCGCAATTCCCGACAATAAGTCAAGTCCATCCAAGATCTTACCGTGACCCAGCCGCTATGCCCTGCACAAGATCAAATTCCGGTCAGTTCCAATTCTACCTTGTCACACCCCCTCCCATCCAATTCAATCCTCCAGCAAAGATAAGAGGGAACCTTCATACCTTCAAGGGTTCCACGCAAAACCATCTGTTCAGCTAATTATTCCCAATCATCCAGCATTAGCCAAAAAAAACAAACAAAAAAACAAACAAAATATACCGCCCAGAAAGGGTTTCTCCGGAAAAAAGGTAGCAGCATACTCATTTTGTTGTAATTAAGCAAGCGTTCTCGGCGTGGTCTGAATTTCGGGGTTAGAGGAAGAGAAGGGTGTTCGTTAATGTGTTCGTTAACGTTGTTGAATGCTCGGGCTCTTCGTGGGGTCGGAGGGGTGAGCAGTTTGGCACTGGGTGGTGGTTTGACTTCTGTGCGAGGTGCCAAGACTATTCTTTGCGCGCTAGCCCCCTCCGGGAGACTTAGCGTTGTTTATAGTGTGTGCGGAGGGTTGGCGTGACTGTTTAGGGTGCGAGGGCTGGCCCTGCTGATAAACTATCCAACTCATGAAATGTCACTCGGGAAACTTTTTTTTTTTGACGGTTTCCCGGGTATCATAGCTGTCCGTTTCTTCTTGAGCAGAATCAGCACCTGATAGAATCCAGAGCCCGTAGTTGAAGCTGTGCCGCCAGTACCAACAATTGGCCCAAGCATTTCGTAGGATCCCCTATGAATTATGATACCCGAATTGCATGACACCCAGTTAGCCCAATCCCCCTCCATCTACAAGATATCACCCACAAACAAACGCCTCCTCCAAGTAATTAAAAAAAAAAAAAAAAAAACAAACCGGTCAGATTCGCAAGCTTGAAGGTGTCGCTGTACCATTGACAAGTCAAGAAATTGAGGAATTGGTGCTCAGGGAAAAGTCATCAACCCACCTCCAGCCCACGAAGCTAAATTACTTACTTACAGCTCAGCTCAATACAAAAGTGCAAAAACACTATCCGCCGATACGCAAGAGAGTAAAGCCACCCCCCCTTCTTTTCCTTGGCCGGCTCACTCAGGCTGTGGGGTCATAGATGGTCACTCGAGATCTTGACAAGATGCATTGTGGGAAAAGGTGTGTAGGGGGGGTTCTTGCTTGTTGGGCTGTGGCAGTATAGGGCTGTCGTACGCCGTGTTGGTGTTTGGACCTGGAATTTTCTGGGATCATATACACGTACAGTTATGGTATTCCTTCTTGTCATTATCAGGCATCCCACGTAATAATACAAGTATTCACCTGTATGTACCACACAGTTTCATGATTATCAGAAAGGGAATCTTCTATCATATAATAATTATACAATTGTTTTTTGTTTTCTTAAATTCTATCATACCTTATCTTGCCCTGCTCCTAGAGAATATTTTCCCCTTTCAATATTAGTGACGATCATTTTTGAGGCTTTTGCTCTTACCCTCCTTAAAGTTTTTCTGTTCTAACTGTCCTGGCTGTTTTGGGGACTGTCTTGTAATATGGAGTCTAATACGGTAAGTGGTGTGTGGAGGTTTAGGGGCCGGCATGTCCAACCGGTCCTAACGACCTCTGGTATCCTGTTTGAGGTGAAGAGAATCGAGTACCGGTAATAAGGTAGTCGTGATTAATATATTAATTCCCATAAACATATAAGTACAGGAAGTTCTGTTAAGGAAATCGCCCAATATCTAACACATAACACCCGTATCGTAGCAAAGGGAAGCTAGAACCAAAAATGAACAAATTGGCCAGTCTAATTTCACCAGTTTCAAAAACGCCCTCTAGGACCAAAACACCTCCCCCAGTATTATTTTTTCCCATAATTATTTCTCAACCGATTTTTTCAAACGGATTCGCTCCACGGTAGCTCCCCTCCAAACTCACTCACCCCATCACTGGGACAATACGCCAACAACTCCCCCAACTCAGGACAACTGACGCCGTACCCACCATCCCATCTCCTTCCCGGATTTCGTCCCTGCCGCTTCCTTCGTAATTCCCCCTCACTCTTGCACCCGTACAAATCCCCGTCCCAGACTTGGCGGGTCCTCGCTTCACCTTTGAGGACTGCGTCACCGACGCCTTCTTCGGGGTCGATTCCGATGAATTGAAATTTGTCTTCAGGGTAGGAGATTGCGCGGAGGTGGTTGCGCAGGAAGCGAGGCTCTTTGAAGGCGTGGGAGATTAGGGTTATTGAGGATGGGTAGGTGTTCGTTAGTTCGTGGAAGCGGGCGATGGAGAATACGAGGTTTTGGTAGGAGTCCCGGGCGTGGATTTCTGTTGTTGTTCTGGGAAGGAGGGCGGGGGTGAAGAGATGTAAGGCATGAGCTAGACGCTGTTTGGGCATTAGCTATTGCGGGCACATGTCTGGGGAATTGATTTGGCGGAACGGCTAGGTGGGTTACGTAGTAACTTTCAGCTTCGCTGAGGGGCCCAGCAGCACTCTTTGTTTCGCCTCTAAGGGGTTGTTAGCAGTGGTATCATACATACGAGCAGATGACAGAGGGGGGACAGGAAAGAAACCCACCCAGAGAATACTAGCAAACTCTCTGCATCCTCCGATGCAGCTTCAACCCCGGCTTTAATATGTCGTACATAGATGTCGACCTCGCCCGTCTGAAAATCTTCAATCATCCTTATCACACCTCCCCGGGTCAGCTCGTTCACTTATTCCGCAGTAAGTTCTCGCAGTTTTTAATAAGGCCCCACCTACCATTCAGTCTCATTCTTCCCATCGATTCCCCCGACCCAGATGGCATGACAAGTGACAATAACCAGTCTCTTCACCCCCCTAACTTCCCTCCCAAGATTCTCCTCCCCCCACCCAAGATTTTCTGATTCCTCCCCTTCGACGTATTTATCAGCCCACTGGCCTCGTGCATCGTCGTCCCGGGAGAATACTAGTAAAAAGCGTACTAGCTCAACAAATAGCACAACTCCTATAATCCAACCTTTCTTGTATCGAGTCCATAATCGCCAAAGTGTGCTTCGACGCGTCCGGCGGGTGGAGCTCTCGTTATATTGGGGCAACCGAATAGAAACCACCATCACGGTAACGACTGTCGTTATAGTCCTAAGGAGTGAATTTCGTCGGGACGGGTAGGTGCAAGTATAGGTCCCAGGAGCAAGAAAACTAGGGAGCTACCGTATCTAACGGTCTTGGCTAAGAAGGAAAAAGGTGTTTAGCTCAGCCGCAGGCCAAGCCTTTTAAACTGGCTGGAACATACGTGGGCCAAGTGGGTAACACGGTGGTCCCTGGGATATCAAAGAGTGGCGGGACCGAGAAGGAAACCCTGACTTGACTGCTAGTTATTGCGTGCGATTACTTCGAGATGAGGAACAGTTGGAGCGATTTAAGCATTCACAAAGCACAGTGAGCACACAATTATCTTCCCAAATATCACAGCATATTTACATAACAGAACCCAGACACCAAATTATGAATACGAACACCATATCAAGGCGTAAAACAACACACAATCCAACCACCCAAACCTCTAATGATGCTAATGCAAAGCGGCGCCCCGGAAGGAAAAGGATTAATGGGAATACAGAGGGAGTATTCGGTGGGAAAAAAGTGAAAAAGAGAAGGAAAGATAGAGAGGGGCTAATATGTAGGCCGTCAATAACGGTATGGGGGAGCACAGCGCCGGGGGGGAAAGTATGAACAAGGGGTGCAATGAAAAGTTGGTAAAAGGGAAAATGTGCAGGCTCGAATGAGACAAAGGAAAGAACGTCCTTCTCGGCGCCATGGGCTTCCAGGGTCCGGGTAGGTGGGCCTTGTTGGCGCAGTGGACCGCCCGCCGCCCCCCGCTGTCTATCGCCCATGCCCGAAGCAGCTCGGGAGAGAAAGATTGAAACCAATGTAAAGATGCAATCACACCACCAGAAGCCGAAAGGGAGAAGGGAAGAAAAGAGAAATACACAAAGAGAACAATGATAATATGGCCTAAAACAGAGGGATGAAAACATGACAAAAGTAGCAAGCAATCTATAGGCCTCCTAACGCTCCGCTTACCATCCCCCAAATGAAACCACCACTCCAATACGTAATTTGTGTCTGGCATACTCATGCTCTCCGGGCTACTGGTTGTGACGACCTCTCTTGCTGTTCATCTGCATCTTTTCCAGCTCAGCCATCTCAAAGAAATCAAAGTCACTTATAGATCCGAATCGTCTCTTGGTGCCTTGGCTCCTGTTCATGGCTGCGGTGGACGGGCTCCTAGACACCCCCCGGAAGCCAGGGTTGGACCCAGAGTTAGCCGAGATTCCGTGGAATATTGGCTTCTGAGCGGCGAGATTTGGCGAAGTCGGCGGAGAATTCAGGTCCACATCAGTCGAACGATGTTCACTGATACCAAGCGCGGGGGATGGTGGGATGTGGCGAGGAAGGTCTAGATTCGATCGAAAAGAAAAACCTGGGTTTGGTTGACGGGAGTGAGTAGGGGAGGATCTCCGGGAAAGTGGATTGAATGGTTGTTGTTGGGTGTGAGCTGTGTGAGCTTGGGGAGGGGGGGGAGCGAGGGGAGGAACCGTAGGAGGGGCGGCTTGAAGTTGATGATCCGACAAAGGGGAGGTTACACAGGGCGTCTCGGCCCGCTCGGCGTCGGTGTTAACGGGTGTTGTTATCTCATCGCTGTCCATAGCTTCCTCCATACCAGTGTCCTCCCTCTTATGCCTCGGCTTCCATCCTGCCCCTGGAGCTAGCTTCCTTCGCCTCCCCAAAGCCCATTGCCGTAACATTGCCAAAGTCTTTTGGTCCCCACGGCTCTCGATCCTATCGATGAAAACCAGGAAGTCCTCCAGACAATCTTGGTAACCTTCAACCCTTCCATCGCGGCGTGAACGTTGCGCCTCGTTGGCAGCGGCCTTGTAGAGGTTGGTAACGGATAGAGCCGTCTGTTTAAAGGCCTGTAAAAGCAGAGTTGAGGATGGTCCAGGTTCTGGGTCTGGAGGATCCTCGGGAGCGTGGTTCTCGTTGGGGAGATTCGAGGAGAGCGATGTCATATCCATATCCATTCGTTCCATTTGTACTGTGTTGCGGGGGGCTGCGATACCCTCCGGGCAAGTTCAAGCGACGCACGTAGTTTTTTTTTTCGAGGGGCGAAATGTTAGGCGGTTGGAAGAGCCTAAATTTTTGTCTTCGGAATGAAAGCTTTAGTGAAATGCAAAACAGTTTATCGATGTTGGAGAGACCGGATCATAGAAGTTTTGAGAGAAAGGAGGAGGGGAAAGGGGAGGGAGGGGTCTTGAATTCCTTTTTTCTTTTTCTTTTTCTTTTTTTCTTTTTTCCCCCCCCTTCTTTCTATTCCCCTTCCTCTGCAAGATGATGACGAAAGGTGTAGAAGCGAAAGGTACCGGTAGGTAAAAATACACAGCAGAGAAGTTCAACTTACATCGGTGGCAGTGGTGGTGGTGGTGGAGGTGGTGGTGCAGAGTGTGTGGACAGCGAGATGTCTGAGAAATGAAGGGAGGGCAGCGCTGGCAAGCAGGCAGACCAAGTGGCCAAGGATCGTCGGGATGGAAAGAATGACAGTCGTTGGTGGGTGGAGTTGTGGTTGGAGGGGTGGATAAAGGATTGGCCCTACAGGCCCGGAAGAAGATCAGGAAGCGGAGAGGAGTGTCGGCTTGAGTCGAGGCTCGTAGGTTACGATGAGTACAAGGGTAAGTTAAGTCGAGGTGCAAGCGGAGCTCTCTCTCTCTCCGTGAAAAAGCGAATGGATGGTGTAGAGGCGGTACCGGTACAGCACTGCACATGGGAGGTTATTCCAGCCAAAACCCAACCTGAAACCGTTTACCGCGGTGTGATACGCCCACCGAGTGTCTGGTTGTTAAAATAACTTTAATCGCCCGAGATTCTCGGGATCGCAAGCCCCAAAGGCTGTTAAGTGTTAAGGGATCGGGATTGTGGAGAAATTGCCTCCCATTTCCTGTGGGGTGGATAAAGTTAGGTGAGTTAAGGAATGGGGTATGCTCATGTTAACCGGTGGAGAGCCGCGGATTGCGATGACAGCGAGTAAGTTATGGTGGACAAGATGGTTATCCACGATGTTATGCGGATGGAATGGAAGGGTTACTCGCGACCACATACTCCCATTTATTGATCTAGCTTCTTCAGCTCAATGACTGCCAATTGGGGTAAAGGGGATGCTGTCGAGCTGCCGGTAGAGGTAGTATGATAGGGCTGCTTGTAGGGGACGCTGGGGAAATGATATCCTGATTACCAGCATCGACCAAGGCAATTTCCTTCTATATAATAGTGTCCTTGGTCGAGAGAGATGAGTAAGCGTGATAACGCCCTTCTTGGCGGATGTTCGCGTGGGAAAAGGAATTCAGGAATTTCTTGGGCGACGCGCCTGTGCACTAATTAGTCTGTAGGGCAGGTACAGTACAGTGTGCTGCTGCGGGTACTGCACTGAACTTTCTCCTTCCTCCCCCGTCTTGCCTCCACAACAACACAACATCTCCCCGTTCCCAATCTCTTCTCCAAACCAACAACGCCCTCTCTATAATACCCCACCATACAGACAGCCCCACCTCATCACCTCGAAGGAGAAGGAGAGGAAAAGGAAAAGAAAAAAAAAGAGCTATTCGACCGGCAACAGCTACTTGCGTCGAGATGGTCAAGGCTAGGAAGAGTAGAGTCGTCTCCGACTCCGAGATGGTGGACCAGATTGCGGCCAAAAATATAAAGCAGACCAAATATGAGACGGACGACAACGCTGATATTTCTATGAACGTATGCTGTCTATTTTCCGGTTTATGGATCTTTGTGCACTGTCGAGTGCCCGAGAACGGGAATGTGAGTGCTGACGAGCGCGACTTTGTGATTTTAGGATGCGGATAATGTAGGTGCTGTCAACAAACTGACGCACGCACTCCCGGTATTTACGGTATTTGATTTTTAGGGAAACGATGGCGGCGACGAGGACGACGAGGACCAGCCGGACAGAGATGGCGATGACGACGACGACACCTCTGTCGAAGACCCGGCTGATGGGCGTCGGCGTAGAACGGCCGCAACCAACAAACAGAAGAAGGCGTTTGGGAGGAAGAATGATACTCTCAATAAAACGAAGGTATTTCACCCAGTCAGCCTGCCATTTGGGAATGGTTGGACGTGCGGAATGGATTTTGTTCTGGCCTCGGACTCTCTGACACTCCCGGCCTCTTGTAGGAAAATGATTCCATGAAGAGAATTAGATATTTGCTTGGGCTCACAGGTAGGTTTGCCCTCCGCCCACAATATGAGCACAGCTGACAATTGTTTCTAGATTTGTTTCGGCATTTCATGAGCAACAATCCAGACTACCAGAGGGTAAAGGCTGAAGAGGAGGAAAAATCGAGGCAGCAGGCAAAATATAGGAAAGATTCTACGGATAATAGGCGTCGTCGGACCGAGAAGGAGGAAGACGAAGAGCTTCTTCAGGACGAGATCGTCGACGGTGGCTCCGCGGCCATCTTTACCGAATCACCCACATTCATCAAGGGGGGGCAAATGAGAGATTACCAGATTGCAGGTTTAAACTGGCTGATTTCTCTGCATGAGAACGGGATATCTGGTATCTTGGCTGATGAAATGGGTCTCGGGAAAACGTTGCAAACAATTTCCGTATGCTCTCCCGCGGATGTTTCATTCAGCGCAATGGATGCTGACATGAACAGTTCCTGGGCTATCTTCGATATGTCGCCGGAATAAAGGGGCCACATTTGATCACGGTTCCGAAGTCTACCCTGGATAATTGGAAGCGGGAATTTGAGAAATGGACACCAGATGTCAGGGTTCTCGTCCTGCAAGGAGCAAAGGAGGAGCGTCAAAAGCTTATCCAGGAACGTGTCTTGACGGACGACTTTGATTGTTTGATCACAAGCTACGAGATGATCCTTCGGGAAAAGACGCACCTGAAGAAATTTGCTTGGGAGTATATCATCGTCGACGAGGTGAGCTATTTGCGACACCCCCAAGGACGTATTAGGCCTAACCATGAAATACAGGCACACCGTATCAAAAATGAAGAGTCAGCTCTTGCACAAATTATCCGTTTGTTCAATTCCCGCAACAGACTCCTTATCACCGGCACTCCTCTTCAAAACAATCTCCACGAGCTCTGGGCGCTGCTCAATTTCCTTCTGCCTGATGTGTTTGGCGACTCCGCTGCTTTCGATGAGTGGTTTGAGAGTCGGGGTGGCGATCAAGATGTCGTCGTACAGCAACTGCACAAAGTTTTGCGACCTTTCCTGCTTCGCAGAGTCAAGAGTGACGTGGAAAAGAGCCTATTGCCCAAGAAGGGTATGCCAATATTCCATTCCGTCTATGAAACAAGCGCTTACCATTCTTAGAGGTCAACGTCTACATTGGCATGTCGGGCATGCAAATCAAGTGGTATCAAAAGATCCTCGAGAAAGATATCGATGCCGTGAATGGTGCCGGAGGCAAACGTGAGTCCAAGACTCGTCTCTTGAATATCGTGATGCAGCTGCGCAAATGTTGCAACCACCCCTATCTCTTCGAAGGCGCCGAGCCCGGTCCTCCATACACCACTGATGAGCACATTATTGCCAATTCTGGCAAAATGGTTATGCTCGACAAGCTTCTGAAGCGCATGAGAGCTCAAAAATCAAGAGTTCTCATTTTCTCCCAAATGTCACGTCAGTTGGATATTTTGGAGGATTACTGTGTTTTCAGAGATTACCCATACTGCCGCATCGATGGATCCACCGCCCATGAGGATCGCATCACGGCGATTGATGAGTACAACAAACCTGACAGCGAGAAGTTTATATTCTTGCTTACTACAAGAGCTGGCGGTTTAGGTATCAACTTGACCACGGCGGATATTGTCGTTCTTTACGACTCCGACTGGAATCCCCAGGCGGATCTCCAGGCCATGGATCGTGCCCATCGCATTGGCCAAACTAAACAGGTGATGGTTTTCAGATTTGTGACCGAGAATGCCATCGAGGAGAAGGTGCTCGAACGCGCAGCTCAAAAGTTGAGACTTGACCAATTGGTCATTCAGCAAGGCCGTTCTCAGCAGCAGGCGAAAGCCGCGGCCAATAAGGATGAGCTCCTATCAATGATTCAACACGGAGCAGACCTTGTCTTCAAAGGTGGCAAAGAGAAGGAGGCCAACATCTCGCAGAACATGACTGAGGATGATATAGACGCTATCTTGAAGCGCGGCGAGGAGAGAACGGCTGAACTTAATGCCCGATACGCTAAGCTCGGTTTGGATGACCTACAAAAGTTTACCTCTGATTCCGCGTATGAATGGAACGGGGAGAATTTCGCGGCCGTCAAGAAGCCGAGCATTAGTGCTAATTGGATTAACCCGGCGAAGCGTGAACGCAAGGAGCAGAGCTATGGTATTGACAATTATTACCGCACCGTTTTAACCTCGGGAAACAAGGCGGCCGATACAAAACCGAAAGCGCCTCGTGCGCCCAAACAGGTCAATGTCCTCGAGCACCAGTTTTACCCGCCCAAGCTGGTTGAGCTTCAGGAGCGCGAGACGGCGTATTTCAGGGCAAGTGACATGTGCTTGTGGACCTATCTAATGAGATCAATCTGCTAACACATTGTGCAGAAACAACAAGGCTACAAAGTACCTCTGCCTGACGGCGAGGCCGACGACCTAGAAGAACGTCAGGCGGCCCGGGATCAGGAGCAAGACACAATAGACAGTGCAACACCTCTTACAGAGGAGGAGCAAGCGGAGAAGGCTCATCTTGCGGAACAAGGATTCAGCAGCTGGTCGCGCAAGGACTTTGGCACTTTTGTCACACTTTCGGCTAAATACGGTCGCAGAAATTTCGCGATGATTGCACAAGAGATGGAGACGAAGGATGAGAAGGATGTTCGCAAGTATGCTAAGGTTTTCTGGGAGCGGTACAAGGAAATGCCAAACTGGGAAAAATGCATCAACACTATCGAGACTGGCGAGGAGAAGTCAGCGAAGATCTCCCAACAGAAAAAGATGCTTCGTAAGAAGATTGAGATGTACCGTGTTCCCCTCCAACAGCTGAAACTAAGCTATTCCGTCTCTACCACCAACAAAAAGGTGTACACTGAGGAGGAGGATCGTTTCTTGCTTGTCCAATTGGATAAATTTGGGTTGGATGCGGAAAATCTCCACGAAAAGATTCGTGACGAGATCCGCGAGAGTCCAACATTCAGATTTGACTGGTTCTTTCTCTCCCGCACCAGTTTGGAGATTTCCAGAAGGTGCACCACTCTTATCTCCACCGTAGCTAGGGAATTCGAGGAGAACGGAAACGGTGTAGCTACCGCTAAGGCCACAGCGGCTAAGAAGAGTAGGGATAGAGAGGAGGAGGAGGAGGAAGAGGGCCCTCCTGCCAAAAAGGGCAAAGCAAATTCTGGCATTGCCAAAGAAATCAATGGGAAGACTGCCAAACAACCTCCAAAGGTACATATATCCTCCCCTGGACCCAAAGTATCACATCATTATTATTAGGATTAGACTAACAAAAGCAGAATAAGCAAGTGGAGCAGACCAAGAAAGGCGGCGACAGTAAAGCCACCTCGAACGCAACTTCTAGAGCCTCCAGCGTTGACTCGAAAGCATCCGCGGCGACAAGTGTTTCCAAGAGCAAGTCTCGCTCGAAGAAAAGGTAATAAATACTCTCTCGGCCATACTAGCACTGCTACTAGTTGTAGCGGCATTGACACCCCTCCTATCATACCTCTCTTATAGATTTTTTTTTTAAGAAAAACAAAGCCGCTCTATCAAAACTGTCCATGATCCATATTAGACCTTTTCTTCTTTCTTCCCTGGAGCATTTGACGGTTGGTATGGTGGTGGCGGTGGTGGAAGACGGCGCAAGTCTCATTATGGGGAGAGAATACGGTGAGAGGCAGGAAGGAGGGAGGGAGGGAAGGGTACCGCAGGCATTTTCATTTATATTCAATTTCCCGTCCACGTTACTTGTTCCCTGTTTTTCGTATCTTGCTCGATAGTTGTTACCTTTACTATTAGTCTTAGTCTTACTCTCAGGTTGTTGTAAAACACTTGCTTGCTCACTTTGTGTATTCTTTATTTATTTACTCGCTTTTTTTTTTTCGAGGAGGGAGATGGGGTATCGTACCATACATACTATATACATGCACGGGCTAAGTGAGTTTATTAGTTAGCTGGGAGGGTAATGAGATGGAGGAGATGGCAAGGTATCGGTATACAGTACTGGCAGTTTGATGATTGACCACCGGTAGCTAGTCATTTTAAGTCGGTTGGTTCAAAAGAGAAATTCAGGAATCCATCAGTGAATAAATACATACCGTCAGGGAAGTGCTCTACTGTACGAAGGTACAGGGCTCAAGTTTTGCATGTCCTACCCGTACACACAGGGTTTGCTGACCTTGGCCCCTGAAACATACAAAACTTAGGAGTTGTACCTCCATACTGTACCGTAAAAACTCTTGCGATTCGCCATCTCAGGAATTTGTGGCATATGGTGCCATGCACTTAAAACATACACCTTGCTCAATGCAACACGTAACGCTGAGCCCTATATGTAATTAAAACCTTACCCTAAATCCACCACCTTTAGAAAGATTTTAACTTTTACTTCTAACAACCTCATAGAATTAATAGTATGTTATTTCTCAAACATAGCAATTTCCTCTCAATATCCTTAGCTATCTTTATCCCAGCTCCATATCAAGAGCCCTTGTACTAATCCACTGATGGGACTTGTACTTTTTATGTACAAGATTTTCATACTCTGGAGATGCATACACAACATGATTACGATAAGCATCCATAATCTGTACAGTTCTCGCATGATACTTCCAGATAAGACTCTGTGGAATAGATGCTAGAGCAACTGGAACTAAGTGCTGTAGTGAGTCAAAATTGTACTCACAATTCTTTCGTGTAAAATGCTTTGCTGCCCTCCAAAAGTATTCAATGAAATTGATCTCGCAATGGAAGGCCGGGTAGAATATAACTTTATGTCCTGCCTTCTCAATTACTTCCTGCAATTCTGGCTTTTGGGCCTTAAAGTCTGGCTGTACTGCCAACAAGGCTCGCGCACAACAGGTGCCAACCTGGAGGCATGCAGGATTCAATTTTAATCCTTTGGAATTCGTAGCAGGTATAGAACACTGAGTTTGGAAATTTGGCTTATTGTGAGGCCAGAGTCCTCGTTCCATAAGGACTAGCTTTAAACCTTTAGGTATTCTACTTGGAAGTTTCATGGTTTGCATATAACCACCATTTGGTTCATGCATATCCTCTACCCAGATATCTCGCATAATCTTTTTGTTGAGCCCGCCAGGTTCAAGGTTCATTTTGGTAACTCGTAAAGCGTTTTCAGCATACTTGAGATGGTTTTTCGAGTTGTCAAAAGCAAAGAGGGCCTGACATCCCGGAAATTGCGCTTCGAAGGCAGGAATTGCCTTTTCCTGAACTTGCACTAATAATCGTTCTCTAGTCCACCAGACATCTCCACCACATGGTAAAATTACACATGCATCGCCATTGCCCAAGCGTCCAATTGGAGATAAGAAGTCTGACACATGAAGTCCCTTTCCGCGGCCTTTTTTGCGAAGTGGTTGGTGCTCCTGATGTACCCAAAGATAATGTGCACCATCATTGGCATTGAAGGTACATTCATCTTGGGTAACAAAGATTAAAGGCTGCTTCACTCCCAACTGCAACTCAAGATTTGGTTCAATCTCTAGATTTTCATTCCAAGTAATCAGACGATCCTGGTATGACTCTAGGAGAGGAAGGAAGACCTCAGCACGATATCTTTTAATATCTGGTCTCTTATGGCCATCATTATAAACTGCCTTTCTGTATTCTTTCCACTTGAATCCCAGCTTTTGTAACTATCTTTGAGCAGTGGCAGAGGAGATGGCCTTTTCAACCTCTCGTGCAACATTGGAAATTGATCTGTTGCTAATTTCATCATTATTGGCATGCCAATATTCGGTAACAGCTCAAGCCAACCCTCCAGCAGTCAACTCTATTTTGGTTTTTAGTATCCATGTATTATATTTCTACTTTACTACAAGGAACACTTAATCAAGGAATGCTAGAGTTGAACTTACTTTCTCCAACAGAGTTGATGTAGGTACGAACTACCAGTATTGTCTCAGTATCCTCTAACATGCTGATGATCCTTCGATGATCGCCTTGCTTTGGCTTTTCAATGGATCGTTTCTTGACCCGTCTTACTTCCTGTCGCATAATCCTATGACTAACCCAATCACTCCAACCACCTCCCACTGCTACTCTCTTAGCCAACACTTTCCGACTTTCCAATTTTGATGTCACTCCAGTAAACAGATCTGGCCCACCTAGAGCTTTTTTTTCTTGTCTGGCCTGTAACTTGAGGAATAGATATACCTGATAGTGCCAAGTATAATACAAGCCATTAACCTTTGGCTTCCAAGATTCTAGTCTTATGACCTTTGAAATTCCTTTTATTGAAGCTTTCAAAACCTTGAGTCGTACAGCTGATGGTTTAAAATTTCATCCTGGCCGGATAGGCCACTTGCTCAAGACTGTCTTAACTGAACTGTCTTGCTCTACTACATCTGTAGCAGTTTGGACTAAGCTATCCTCCTGGGCTGGGTCTATGTCTCTTTGGACTGTGCCACGGGCATTCGGCTGCTCGGGCTCGGTTGGAATTGGAACTGAGCTGATCGCTTGATATGAGCCCTGGTGGGCTACTTGTATTTCGGGACTTGAATTTACAGTTGCAGCTGCTAATTTTGCAGCTTGTAGTCAAGCCCGGTACTTGCGTACTCTTAGCGTAGAGGATGCTACTAGAAAGACACAATATATTATTATTACAAATATATACAAGACCTTGATTTCGTATTCCTAGCATACTATTTTTTATAGCTGGACTTTCACATGAAGCGGACTGTGGGAGACCAGACATAGCTGTAGGTGAAGAAATTGTTTGATTACTATTTTGAGAAAGATCTGCTTGTCGGATTCGCTCTCTTCTGGCACGACTTTGAAGGGTAGATCGATTAACTGAATTTGAAGATGATACAGAGGAACCCCTCTTAGGAGTGGCCTGAGAGTTTGACATAGAAGGTAGATGAGGATATCTTTGCATGCAATTTTGAACAAGAAAAATCCATAGAGTATTAAGATGAAGAGCATATAGGTATAGAATCAAGGCTTGGTTATATTAATATGTTATTCCTTATATGAGATTATAAATTAAAGTTAAATTTTTTTCAAAGGTGGTGGATTTAGGGTAAGGTTTTGATTACATATAGGGCTGAGCGTTACGTGTTGCATTGAGCAAGGTGTATGTTTTAAGTGCATGGCACCATATGACGAAAGTCCCTAGTGCGATCTTGACTTGCCATGTATAGTTAGTGATCAGCAGTGATGAATAAGATATCTTTACTCTTTGGACAAGAATACAACCTCAAACAAGTCCACAGAATACAATAAATTGAAAAAAAAAAAAGAAAAAGAGTTAAACAAATTCTATACTATCATTATCATTATTATCTATGGAAATATCAGCTGCTTGATCTACCATCTAATAGTCTACATGCCAATCTTGAATTGGCAATCCTGAAAATCCCTTAATATCTAACGTAAATTACGTGCCAGTGGATCCGGAACATCAGGGGGAAGCGGAATGGCGCAATTCTAGTAAAGTAAGACACTGTGTTCATTAGGTTACCCTGCTTGTAAGAGGAGTAAGATTAGCAATACAACAACAAACTACCTACCAAAATGACAAGAATCAAGCGACACAATAGTACTAGCCATGAAGTCTGGATTTCAGCAGCAGTCAGGTCCCTGAAAGAAGGGAGACAGGAGAGTCTTAAAGTAGCAGCTGAGGCATTCAATATTCTGAAGTCAACCCTCTACTATTGGTATAAAGAAGAACGAACTAGCTGCTGCCAGGCTCAGACAGACAACCAGTTAGTAACAGAAGCAAAAGAGCAGACTATTGTGTCTTGGTGCCAGGAGCATGTAACAGATAGGGTTTGAGGGTCGGGTAGCCCAAGGCACACAGGGGATAGG
>LN891108.1:25208-35920 GCA_900010015.1 Tuber aestivum | reverse complement strand
ACGAACATTGTTGTCCAGCTGCTTGAGGAGGGAGAGGTAATCGTTGAAGGATTCAGGGACGGGGAAGACGTGTACCAGAGCGTCTTTCAGTTCCGTGCTGAGGCCTTGGTAAAGGGAGGTTCGTTTGGCGGCGTCGTTCCAGAGGGTATCGACGGCGAGGCGTTGGAAGTCGGCGAGGTATTCCACGAAGGGACGGTTCTTTTGCTGGAGGCTCCTCAGAGCACGTTCGGCTGTCTGGACCCTGTTGGGGTCACCAAAGGCTTGCTCCAGCTCGGAGTAGAGGGCGTTCATGTTTTCAAGGTTGATACGATCGGGCAAGACCAGGTGTTGGATCTGGACGAAAGCACGTCTACGGAGGAGACCGATGGCGTAACCAAGGCGGTGTTGTTCACTGGTGAACCGGTGGCTGTCACCCTGGAGCTTCATCCGCAACTGGGTGAGGAAGGGGCGAAGTTTCTCGGTGGCACCGTCGAAATGTTCAGGGTCAGGGATTGAGACTTGTTTGCTGCCACCAGCGGGAGCTGCGGCACCGGGGGCGGGCATGAGGGCCAGAGCGGTGTTCAAGGACGTGATGGTGTTATTGGCCTGCGTGAGGCTAGCCTCGACGATAACTAGACGGGCCTCTAGGCCTTGGCCTTCAGTACGGGCATCGTCTCGTTCTTGGAGGAGGAGGTTGCATTGTTGCTGCAACTGTTGGTACTGGGGGGTCTGTTCTGGGGGAACAGGGGTGGCCTGGCGAGGAGGAGGAGCGGGTGCATTCAGGAGTTGGCGGGCTAGGTTTCTGGCAAGGTTGAACTGGGCCTGGAGTTGACCATGGTCTAGGCTTTGGGCGTGGTCATCCCCCAGGTTCGCGAGGGTATGAAGGGGGCCGTTGATGTTATCAGGGAGGTGGGACGTGGCCATGGTTGGGTGTGGGTTGGGTCCTGGTAGACGCAATCTTGTGTAACGGACAAGGTCTGAGGGTCGGGTAGCCCAAGGCACACCACAGCGGGGATAGGCAAGAGTTCGGAGGCGAGGTCTAGGTACAGGAGTACAACCGAAGCGAGGTTATACGAGGTCCGAGGATCAGGGGGTTCAGGGTCAGGGTCCAGGGGTTCAGGAGGACGCGAAGTAGAAGAGAGTGTAATTCCTAGGTACAGGGGTCCGAAGGAGATTACCAGATTGCGTAAAGAACATAAAGTATAAGGGGGTACACCCCCTTATATAGATAGGAAATCCTCCATGATCACTAATACAAAAAGAAAGTCCTTAGCGTCGCGCGCAGCCGCGATCTTTCCGTCATGTTCCGCCAGGTTCCATCGCGCGGCAACCTATCCCAATCATAATACAAAGGAAATCCTACAATGCAACCAACGAAACCACAACCGATATATGCAGCCAAAAGTCCAATGTTCCTCCACATCCAGTACACCGGGTGGCCGTGACAGATACTTAGTTTGTTTTATGTTTTGTTTTAAGTATCGGTTGATACTTAGTTTGTTTTATGTTTTGTTTTAAGTATCAGTTGATACTTGGTTACTTTTATGCCTTGATTGAGTAAGAACATAAGTGAGAATTCATGATCATACTCAAACACATGTACTTAAAAAGACCGCTGTTTTCCGCTCTGGAAACAGCAGACTTCGACAGACAGTATTTTAATATACTCGGTTGAACGGTTATCTTTATTTTCCAATTACACCATCGAAGCCTCCCTTAGCGAGCCAAAGAACTGTTGAGTCCCCAGCGGATTACCAGTTGCTCCTACTGTACCCAGCGACGTGATTAGCACCCCGGCGTGAACACGTTACATTTTTTTAACCTCAACGAGTGGTTAGAATACCACAACAAATCTGGGCCTGATCAACCTACGAAGATTCAACACATCGAACAGTACTGGCAGAAGCGGCGGACCTCGGGGTCGGCTCCTGCATCACAGATAGTGCGACATAGATCCACTTACGACTCGGAGTGGGAAACAAGTCCCACGAGAAGGCCTAACCCAGAGAAAAGGGAAGGCAAAGGCGACACCTGGTGAATTCCCGGAATCACCTGCAAAGGAACGCAAACCACAACCCCCACCCCCACCACCACCACCATCGCCACCCCCTCCCCCACCGAGCGACCCATCAGATAGCGAACACAGCATGTCTAGTAGTGGAGCACCAGGCCCTGGGCCACCACCACCAGACCCACCAGCTCATGAAAACCCGAAGATAAAAATCCTGCAACCGAAGGTGTTCTCAGGAAATTGGGAAGACCTGAGACCAGAAGCCTTTAACAGATGGATTACAAGTGTACGACAATACCTTGCTATACATGGGATAGCCATGACCGATTATGGATCAGGGATCTACTTAGGAGCGTTTTGCACAGACGAGGCCGTAGAAGCCTGCCTACCAACAATACATAAAGGGTTATCAAGAACCAGACAGGGTCAGAGCAATAACGGTGTCCACCTACCTACAAGATCGATTCCAGTCGTCACGAAACAAAGATGAACTATTCGAAAAGTTTAATGCAATATCCCAAGTGATCAACCACAATACGGAAAAGATTACCAAAACCGCTACCACACTGCTCATGTACCACTACCGGCTCCCTGTAGGAACAATATTGACGTTCTCTTTGAAGAAACGATTTTATGAAGCCATGCACACAAAACTACACCAAGTAGTGGAACCTCAGGAACTACCAACGGATGACATCAATGCGATAGTCAAAAGGGCAGAACGGCATGATGCTATCCTGTGGGACACAGGAGCATACCGAAAACAACCCCAACACAGCAAGGGAACGGAAAAACGGTACAACACAACTGCGAACAAGCAGAAAAAGAGGCAAACGACAACCAGGAACAACCAGCGACAACGGCAGCGAAAGGAAAACAATGAGTGTTTCGAATGTGGGAAGAAAGGCCATTACGCAAAAGACTGCTACACAAAGAAAGGCAAGGGCAAAACTGTGAAAAAGGAAGTGACAACAAACGTTCTTGAGGAAGAAATAGATGATTACCTTGAAGAGGTACACATCAACTCAGTAACGGCATCGGTTGACTGTTATAAAACCACCCCAGCAAATACGAAGACACTCCCCTTTCAATCGTTAGAAGGAACGGTAGAGATTAACGGGTTCCTAGCAAAGGTCCTGTTCGATACCGGAACAATAGGATCCAATATCCTCAGCAACACATTTGTAGCCGCACATGGCATAAACACCCAGTCCACCAAGTACCCAGCAACGCTCAACATGGCCATGAAAGGGTCACGATCAACAAGCGACCGTCAGACAACCACTACAGTGCAAATAGGGAAGGCGAAGTTCCTAAACAACCCCATGTTAATCGGAAATGTAGCGAAATACGATGCATTGCTCGGTATGCCTTTCATGACACGTCACAATACGACTATCCGCTGTGGTGACATGACGATCACCTTCCCCAAACAGAAGGTGAAGGTAGCTTGCAAGCCAACAAGTGGAGAACATAGGTCAGCGGTAGCAGAAAGTGGCCAAACAATAATAGACGAATACGGCGATGTTTTCCCAGACAAGATACCAGACGGACTACCGCCACTGCGAAAAGTCAACCACCGAGTACAGCTTACCCCTGGAGCGCAACCCAAGGATGAGCCAACTTACCCGGTCCCTGAGGCATACAAATCCAAGTTGCATGAATGGATCCAAACAAAGCTGAACCAGGGCGTCCTTTACCGAGAAGTGGTAACGGGAGCAGCCCCTATGTTCGTGCAACCCAAGAAGGACAAAGTGGGTATCAGACCCCTGGTCGACCTCAAGCGGCGCAACGATCTAATAATCAAAGACACTCTCTCAATACCAAGGCAACAAGACATTCTAAATGCGGTAGGAAGAAGAAAGTACCGTAGCAAGATTGACCTGCGCGACGCATATTTCCAAACAAGAGTGGACCCCAGAGATGAGAAAAATAACTCATTCAAATTACCATTCGGAACAATGATAAGCAGAGTAATGCTGCAAGGGGACAAGAATGCCCCCGCAACCTTCATGCGCATAATGGAGGACTTGTTGGGCGAATACCTACATGATTTCATGTGGGTATACATTGATGACATCCTAGTGTTCTCAGATACAGCACAAGAACATGAGAAACATCTTCGGCTAGTATGCAACAAATTGCGCGAAGCACAGTACTACGCCAGTAAAAAGAAATCGGATCTCTTTGCAAAAGAATTAGACATCTTAGGGCACATAATCGATGATAAAGGAATCCATGCAGCCCCTGAAAAAATACGGGCTCTAGAGGAGTGGACGGTACCCACCAACAAAAGGGAACTACAGCGATTCTTAGGATTACTGAACTATGTGGCACAGTTCCTGCCACATCACGCCACCCTAGCAGCCCTGCTTACTGACTTAACAGGAAAGGCTGAGTGGGTATGGGGACCCACTCATGACCAAGCATTCAGAAACATCAAGCGCCTCCTAAAGGAGCACTCAGTTATGCAGTCCCTGACGGAATCAGGGGAACCCTTATGGTTGATAACGGACGCATCGGACGTAGGGGTAGGAGCATGGGTAGGACAAGGACCCACCTGCGACGCGGCTAGACCGGCAATGCTCCATAGCCAAAAGTTTACTAATTCCCAGTTAAATTACGGAACAACCGACAAGGAAGCACTAGCCATAGTGGATGCGCTACACAGTTTCAGTCGCATACTAATGGGAAGAAAGTTCACAATTGTCACAGATCACCGCCCACTGATATTCCTAAAAACTATGAAGCAGCCTAGCAGGAAACAAATCAGATGGGTTACGGAACTTAGCAAATATGATGCAAAAATAGTTTACCAGGAAGGAAGCAAAAACGATTTAGCTGATGCTTTGTCCCGGGTCTACGAGGACACTACCTTAGGAGAACATCCTCACTATGCTCAAGACATTACTAGTCAAGACGACGACCTCTCTGATACTACCGAATACGAGCAAGAAACAGCAACAACCTATCGAACTGCAATGTCGAACTACCAGCCAGCATCAATCCAACAAACCCCAGAATCACCCCCTCCTAACCTCCAAGAACCCGCGAGCTGGGCAAGGGACCGCACAACCCGTGACGGCAACGACCGGGGGGACCACGCCACCCACACTGGTACACCCCCCGAAGACCGAGAACATGCAAGCCTGCACTTTACTGCGTGTGGTATCGATGAATGCCCCTACCACGCAAGCGACAAGCTAGGCTCTGGGTACTCACCTAAGCCACGGTCGCACCATTCAGGCACATTGTACGGCACTCCTGACGATGAAGCAATATCAGAAATGCGACAACTCACATCAGAAGCGGACTTACCGCAAACGGACCAACAAACGAGCCTCTACCACCCCAGACCATCAACATGGATTGACCCATCCAGGTTGGAAATCCCAATTGAGGGACCACCGAGTAGCCCGCCACCGTTCTTGCAAACATGCAGTACCACAGAAAACGCACCTCTATCCAGAATGAGCGAGGAATCAGAGGTATACGCCAACGAGACAATTGAGTCAGATATGCCACCGACTATGGATGAGTACAGAAGGAATCTGTACCTCACTACTGCCGCAGACGTCACCACCAGATGAACAGCAAATAGGAATGCAGACATCGAGGAAGAACAAGCTACATTCCAAGTGTGCAGAAAAATGGAAAACAATCTATGACAACAGATGCTTAGAGGGTACCAGAATGATCCATTGTACGACAAGATAGTAAGCGGTGGATCAACGGACCTCGACCTCTACAAAGTAGACGATGGATTAGTCTACTCGCCAACCCACTACGGTACATGGTGCCTATACGTCCCCCATGGATATGCGGGAAACAAGGAAACCTTACGAGAACATATCATCAAGAACATTCACATGAATGGCTACCGTAACGCGAAGACAAATCTCCACTATGTGACCGGCTATTTCTTCTGGCCACAGATGAGCAAGGATTTCCACCAGTATGTGGCGCAGTGCGATACATGCCAAACCAACAAACCTAGGACCCAACTACCGGAAGGTTCTGCAAAAACGCTACCTATTCCAGCAGAAGTATTCGAATCTCTCGCTATCGACTTTGCAGGACCATTCAACAAATCAGATGGATATGACACAGTTATGGTAGTCACGGACAGACTAAGCGCGTGGACCTGGTTCATATCCACCAAGTCAACAAACACAACTAAACAAACAATCGCAGAACTAACTGAACAAGTGTGCACACCGCACGGATACCCTTGCTCCATAGTAACCGATGCGGACCCACGGTTTACGTCCAAATTTTGGCAACAATGGTGCAAATCCCTCGGCATTGAGCATCTCTGTGCCCAACCAGGCCACGACGAGACCAATGGCCAAGTGGAACGACGAATTAGAGAACTCAAAACAGCAATGCGAAACATCACAAATAAAAGACAGAATAATTGGAAGCCAGCACTAGCGGAAGCTGCAGCACACATAAACGGCTCATACACGGAAACCTATGGCTGCTCACCCTATGCGATCGTATATGGAAAGAAATACCCAATGATGAAAACCCTCCAGTTCGGAAAATCATCTGTGCCGGCCACTGATGAATTTCTTAACAGGCACGAAGAAATGAGAAACCTGGTATACCAGAACCTTCAGTTAGCACGATTCCGATCAACCTGAAAGGCCGCAAAAAGACGCAGGATACACAAATGCATCCCCATCGAACAACAAATCCTGGTGTATGGGAGCCAATTCGCAACCCAGTCTGGAAGAAGTAAGAAACTCGAACCCATGTGGAGAGGCCCCTTTATGGTGACCGGGTTTGACGACTACACGGAAAACTACATGGTAAAAATAGACGCAAAAATGTACCGCAGACCAGAAGGTACATTCCATGCAAGCTCGGTTAAAAGGTACATACCGAATGATGATGAAAGGTTCCCCAGGCGAGCCCATACAAAACCAGCCCCGATACTGGTAAACGAATACCTGGAATGGGAAGTTGAAGAAGTCCTTGACCACCGACAACGATACAATAGAGACGAATTCCTGATCAAATGGAAAGAATACCCTACGAGTGAAAATAGTTGGGAACCCGTCGAGGGACTCGGAAACGCGACTGAACTAATCCACGAATGGTGGAGTAGTAACAAGGAAGGAGACCCACCGACAATGCACGAAGTGACCATGTGCTGGGCACCGACACTTCCCGAAGTAAACCAATGGACTTTCACACCATGGACCCCAAAGGGCTTTTGGGCCCCCTATAGCGACGAGGAATTTTCACCTGGGAAGGAAACTGGGCAGGATTCAGAATTACCCACACCATCAGAAATCTAAGCGAGACCCACACACACACACCTACACGAAACCCACGTACCCACACCATCAGAAATCTAAGCGAGACCCACACACACACACCTACACGAAACCCACCCACCCAGACCATCAGAAATCTAAGCGAAGACCCATACACACACACCACACGAAAACCATGCACCCCCCCGAAAAGCCAGAAGCACATAAAAAGGTACACTTCGCACCTGAACAAAGATACAAACGAGATAAACGCACAAATTCACACCATACCACACCCCCCATTACGCGCACGCCAAAAGCCTTTCTCCCCCCACCATACCTTTGCCATGCATAACTCTGATTTTACAAGACTTAGCAAGAAAGACTCCTACCTCTGGCGACTCATGTTTAGGCGCCTCGGCGACCTACCCTCCCTGAAGAGACGAGATCCGATCTACATATTCTGTTGCCTCGGGTGCAACCAAATGGACTGTATCACAACGAAATCCTGGTGGAAATGATTAAGACGAGCATAGAACAAAAAATGTGCTCGGGCATTTTTTACCTCCTACATCTGCAGGAGCTGTGGAGGACCGGAGCCGGGTGAGGGCTGTGTGGGAGGACCGGCATGTTTTTACAACTGCCAGTGCGGGGGTGGATCGGTGTTTGAGGAGGACGATGAGGTAGAGGAGGCTCGCCTCACTTTTATTTCCTTGTTTGGGTAGTTGGTTTATTTTGTTTTAGGTTTTGTTTTGTTTTGGGGAATGTAACCGGGGCTGGTGCTCGGTTAGGTTAGTTTGTTTTATGTTTTGTTTTAAGTATCGGTTGATACTCAGTTTGTTTTATGTTTTGTTTTAAGTATCGGTTGATACTCAGTTTGTTTTATGTTTTGTTTTAAGTATCGGTTGATACTTAGTTTGTTTTATGTTTTATTTTAAGTATCGGTTGATACTTAGTTTGTTTTATGTTTTGTTTTAAGTATCGGTTGATACTTAGTTTGTTTTATATTTTATTTTAAGTATCGGTTGATACTTGGTTACTTTTATGCCTTGATTGAGTAAGAACATGAGTGAGAATTCATGATTGTACTCAAACACATGTACTTAAAAAGACCGCTGTTTTCAGCTCTGGAAACAGCAGACTTCGACAGACAGTATTTTAATATACTAGGTTGAACGGTTATCTTTATTTTCCAATTACACCATCGAAGCCTCCCTTAGCGAGCCAAAGAACTGTTGAGTCCCCAGCGGATTACCAGTTGCTTCTACTGTACCCAGTGACGTGATTAGCACCCCGGCATGAATACGTTACACGGGCGAAATGCCAGGTCGGGGCCGGCCAGCTCAACCCAGGAGATAGTGCAATACCAAGGTAGGCCAACTGGTTGTTCGGCCGGGGGCGGGCCGCAAGCGGGGAGGGAGGAAGACAGGCCAGAGATGCCAGCAACCTGTAATAGAGGAGGGCAGCCGATACTGCCAAGGAGGGAGGGGGTAGACCCCAGCCGTGAGGAGTCTGGTTGTGGAGAAGGTTGGATGGTGCCTGTAGTGACACCAGAGCCAGGAAAGAGTTATAAAGCTGCTGCGAGGGTGGCAGAAGTGAGAGCAGCACCAGGTGATACTGGCGCGGAGGGGAGGTGGGAGGGGTAGGCCAAAGCACTACCACCTCAGTGAAGATGGGGCCCGAAGGCCAAGGCAGTAGGGTGCCAGCCGATTCCGGAGGAGGGGGGAGGAAGAGGACAAGGAAGCAAAGATCCGGCCAAACAATACAGCAGGAGGCTGCAACTAGGGTCACAGGAGTAGGCAAGGCTACTCCTGATAGCCCAGAAGACCACCATCCCAACTGACTGTCCAGCCATCACCAAGCCGCCAAAGCCGACCGTGCTGATGCTAAGCAAGGTGAAGCAAAAGAGGGGTAGAGAGGATAGAGACCTCATGATGAGGCCCCCAGCGTGAGGAGAGGACTCCCATCCAGCAGAGGCGAGATGCTAGATGAGGGAAGGAGCAGAAGAGAGGCCCCAATGGGTAGAGGGATGTAAAGTAACAGCCTGCACCCCCCAGCGGGGGGGTGTATAGCTATAGAAAAGTGGTGATGAATTCTCGGTGTTGAGTCGTTCCCGATTAAGAAATATTTTTCAATGACCAGAGGTGTAGTGGAGACAGAGGATGACTTGAAAGGTAGGGATTTGTCTGTTTTTTGTTCGACTCATTAATTATTTATTTAGGGTACAAATAACATATGGAACGCTAGCTATGACGACAAAAAACCCATATCCCTCCTCTCACCACAGGAAAAAGCCAACCCCCCAAGCCCCGCTGGTATGGAGCCAAGCACACATCTCGCCTTAAAGAAAAGAAACCCACGCCCAGCTAGATGGATGAACAAGGAAATCCTAACTAAGAAGAAAGCAGGAAGGGCCAGGAAAACCCGCTGAGAAATCCCAAAAAGACAAAAGAAAGGTTAGTAGCAAGCCACGTAGGACCCGAAGGGCAAGTCCACTCAATCAAGCGGGAAGCGACGCATGAAGCGTGCTAAGATAGGGGCCCCCCCCCAGACCCACTCCAAGGAGACAGTGCAATACTATGGAGGAAAGGAGGAGACCAGCCAGCCGTAGGTGATAACCAGGGGGAGGGGAAGGTGTAGCAGTAGGGTGCCAGCCGATCCGACCGTAGGGAGAGGAGAGCGGAGGGGTAGATCCAAAGAGCTTAAACATCGACTATCGGTGATTGCGTTCGTGTCTGACTAGGCAGCCTCTTAGGGGAACAAGAGAATGGGGAGATCCACTGTAGCCTGTTGGCTGTTCTCCCCTAGTGCAACTGTAGTCCCAGCTGTCTGACGATGGTGGTTAAGGGGTTGCCGACCGTGAGAAGGCTAAGTGAGGCCAACTCAGGAAGAGGAGAGGACTCTCCACCAGGTGTGAGGGCAGGAGAAAGGAGGAGTAAGGAAGATCATCAACGGCCCCCTAGGCAAAGCATAGCAGGTGTTTTACCACATCTCTCATGTAGTCCCTTTTTCTTGGAGAGATAGCATCACTATAGTAGAAGGGATCCCACCACCTGCCAGCCAGCCAAGGAGGGCCTCTGACCAACCAACCCCCAGGGAGAGAGAGGGCCCTGCAACGGTACACCGAAGTTAATACCCTGGGCGTAAGACGAGAGAAGAGGCAGACTCCCCTAGGCCAAGGCCAAAGGCAGGAGTGTGCAGGAGTGTGGAGAAAGTTTCGCAATAAAACAAAAAACTCACGATAGAAACCGTGGTGTTGAGTTTTCAATCCGCAGAGGTGTAGTAGAGACAGAGGATGAATTAAAACCTAGTGATTTTTTTCTTTTTTTCTTTCTTTGTTTGACTCATTTTGTATTTTGTTTATGGAACAAAAACGCCATATGGAGTACTAGCTATGACACCTAAAAAACCGCCCCCCCCCGGACCAGGCTGAACAACAGAGCTAAAAAAACCCTTTA
>LN891108.1:0-22071 GCA_900010015.1 Tuber aestivum | reverse complement strand
CCCTGCGCCCAACTGTTCACCCCTCTGTTCGCCCCTCTGTTGCCCCTCTGTTGTCCCGTCATTCGCCCTGTCGTATTGCCGCCTGGCCCCAAGGGGCAGCATCGGACCTTCTCAAGCCTGAAGCGCCCTAGGCCCTGCTGTTCGCCTCTTTGTTCGCCCCGTCGCTGGCCCCGTTGTGTTGCCGCCTGGTCCCAACTGGTAGCATTGGGCCTTCTCAAGTCCGAAGCACCCCAGGTTGGGCTGCGACACCGGGATGGCCACGGCCCTCCAATCCCGGCAATCAACTAGGACGAGGACCTGGATATAACGCCACTGTGTATAAGAGACGCAGTCCCTGTCTTTGACCAGACTGTGGTATGATTTAAAAGTTCATATACTTGCAGATATGAACATTATGGCTAATTACCAACACAGGATGAAGAAAGTGGTGCTAGTCAATCTGCGACGGCAGCACCCTCCAGCAGCCACTTTTCCCCCTCATCCAGTACATGATCGGTCGGCCCTTTCATAGCAAAGATTCTGCGACTGAACAAGGATACCGCACCCCCCTGTGAACCTGCATCCTGGCACCGTCACCCCACCACAATGCCAGAACCAACCCCTCCCCCCCCAGAACCTGTATCCCAGTACTATCACTTCTCCCCCGTATGAGAACCAACACCTCCACCACTGGAACCTGTGTCCTAGGGCAATCGCCCCCCCTAGCCGCAAGAACAAACCCCTCCCCCCACAGAACCTGTGTCCCAGTGCCGTGACATCTCCCCAGTACGAGAACCAAGACCTCTGTTACTGGAACCTGTGTCCCAGGGCCGTCGCCCCTGCCTGGCCGCAAGAACAAACCCCTCCTCCTCCAGAACCTGTGTCCCGTCAGCATTGCGTCTTCCAGCGCCGAGAACCAACTCCTGCCCCTCCAAAACCAATGTCCAGGGGCCGTCACTCCTACCCCCATCATGAGAACCAACCTCCATCCTCCCGGAACCTGAATCTGTCAGCATCGCCTCTCCCAGCGCTGAGGAAGAACCCCAGCCCCCCCTGAACTAACCCAGGAGGAGAAGATGAAGGTGGTCGAGGACATGCTAAAAGAGAAGCCATAGATGTCAGAGCTCATTCCAGGCCTAAGAACAGCCCCCAACTCTCGGAGTCCGCGCCCTAGCCAGGTCAGATCTAGATGGCCCAGTAGTCTTGGGCATGATGGCACAATGGATACCTCATCTGCCAAGCCACCTGAGAGCAAGGTTCGCAATTTATGTTAACCCCTGTCGACACCCCCGGTGCCCGACACTTTTGTTCCGACTTCCCTAGCCCCTCCAGTTCCTGAAACCCTCTGCCTGTCTCCTCTTCCCCCCCGGGCTGATACAAGCAGCAGGGCTAACCAAACACCCCCTATGACCCCCGATGTGCCTAGGACTCCTTCGTGTGCTGGCTCCCAAGTTGCTTCAAATTCTTAGAGGAAAAGCCAAGAGAGTGGCACCAGCACGGGAAAGCACGTCGTCCAGAAAATGCCGTCGCACCTGGCCCTGAAGGGCAGCATCGGGCCTTCACAAGCCCAAAGCTCCCTGGGCCCCACTGCTCACCCCTCTGTTTATCCTGTCAGTTGCCCCATTGTGTTGCTGCCTGGCCCCATGGGGCAGCATCAGGCCTTCTTGAGCCCAGAGCACTCCGAGTCTCACTGCTCAGTACTAGGCTACACACATGGCCGCCGGATGATGAGTATTTCGAGCAGTGGTTTATTTCTTTTTTCCCCAAGTTTTCACTCGTAGATGCCCTTTATCTTTGTTCTTTCCTTTGCCGGGGTTCTGGTCTCCTTCCCTGCCTGAGCCCCTTCACCATCTCCAGTTTGCAGGGGTTTTTCTTACTCTTTGTTTTTTTTCTCTTATTTCTTACCAATTTGGGCATCTGGTTTTCCTGTTCTCTTTTCTCAGGTTTTCTTGTATGCGATTTAGTGTCTTGTAGCTTAGTTTCTCTCTTACATTTTTTCTACCTCACTGGAGCGCAACTTGTAAGATTGCTTCCTTGGCCACCGCTTGGGCATCTTGCTTTTATTAAGCTTATATTCCTCGCTTGTCCATTACCTCCTCGTTGTCTCTCTATAGTCTGGCATGAGGAATCCCCCTTACTTCAGCCTCTCGTGGTATACCACATCTTTTTACACAATCAGGCATTATGGACAGACTTGTATTCTTAGAATTTCCCTCTCCCTAGGTGTAACGGGGGCTCCCTCAGGTAGATGGCTCCCAAGGATGCGACCACACCAAACTTCCAATCTCTCGAACACAGCTCATGCAAAAGTGTAAAGAATAAAAGTAAACGGTAAAACTTAATATTGTTAAGCTCAGGCTTATCTCAATTAAAGTCTCTCGAGAGGATGTTGATTGTGTCGGGGTAGGAGAGTTCTCGTATAATCTTTAAGTAGTCAGACTTATACCAAAAACTCCCCCATCAGGTTACCCCGACCAACGTGAGTATGCCCTTCTCCGTAAGGGTTGCCCCGCCACCATTACCGTATCCCCGAAGGGCTATAGGTGTCAGCGCACTCTAGCAGAAATCTCCCATATGCACATCAGTTCCTGCAAGGTGTTTACCAATACACCTGCCGGAGTGAAAACCTCTGCACATCGGTGTCTCGTCAGTGGCTAACTGTCGAGACCCTTAGGAAAGCTAACTAAATGACTCTCTTCCCATATGCTATGACCTATGCAAGCACTCGTAGACATCAGCTGTCCTCCGGCTAAGTTCTATCTTTCTTGATTGCGAACTTAGGGGGTCTACGACACTCCCACAGAGAGCTGTGTCGGCGGCGGGACCCATAGGCGCTACCCATAGTCCCTTACCCCCGACACACCACTCACCGTGATAAGTGTCATGCTATTAGAGTCTTCAAACAACCCACAAAGAGCCTACGGCAAAGGGGCACGTGTAGGCTTGATTGGCGTAAAACCTTCCCAAATGTCTCCGGCACTACCCGGGACTACTCTGGGGACCCTTCCAGATAGCTCACGCTAACTCCGTCAGTTTTGGTCCGTTTTACTCCGTTCCTTTTGGAGAAGGTACCTGACCTTCTCACCTTGGCCCCCTTATATATCCTGCGAACAGCTTCCGGTCGGACGGACGGCGACGACGCATACAGTGTTATGGACATGTCTTCATAGATTCCATTTAACTAGCATAACGGCAACTCCACCCATTTTGGCCCATGATGCCCGGGACGAACCCTGGGGCCGCAGGTACCTGTTAGGAATAATTCTACCAAGTTATAGCTTGTTCGGAGCACTATAGCTCCTTCCGTAGTCTTCCGATCAAAGTGCAATCTAATGCCCGTTGATCGTCATTGCGTAACAAACAATCCTAACATTTCTCGGAATTCCTCCGAGAACATTTCCGACGGAAGGTAGGGTAATAGTGTCCCAAAGGTAGGGTAAGTATGTCCATGGTGACACGAAACTGGTCTCCATGGTAGGGTAACGTGACTTCCTTGGGTAGGGTAAACTCACCCGGCCTTCTGACCTATCCATAGGCCAGAGCGGACATTGTCACGTTATTACCACTACTTAGGTACACCTATTCCTTAAGTACCTTCTGTTCTTAGAGATTTCCGCACCATCATATATCTCTTGGATATGCGCCTGCATATCCACCTCGTCTACCATCCGACCTCTTGGTCTTATGTATGGGCGTAGACGTAGGTTACCATAGCTCTATATCGTAGGGTCGTTACACTAGGTGGGCCTCCTGGGTTTTCAATCCCCTTACATCAATATGTGGTATCCTTCAAGTTAGCTACTGTTCTAGTACATCCTGAACCATGTCTTTACTCTGTGATCCCCACATACCAAGTCCGTACCTGGCTAGGCATCGAGTATGCATCTTGCAAATCTTTCCATGACTGTTGACTACCAAACCTGTATGTCCGACGTTTAGCTACATCGACTCTAGGTCATCCATAGAAGCCGTTTGCTTCTGCTAATCCTATTTAGGCGCAGACTATATCTAGTACAAAGTTATATCAGTAAACCCTACTCATTATCGCTAGATTTTAGATGCCACACTCCTTTGCCATGTCCTTTATTTCCTCTTTTATTTATGCTAGACCTCACGCACTATGATAGTTGGAGACATTGGCATTTGATCCTGAACATTATATTGAATATTGGGAAATCAGCTTTTTCGTATTCGAACCCCAGAGATCAATACCAAGTGATCCTTGATGAATCTAGATGTACTTATAGTTCTAGCGTATAAGACCTGCCAGATCCTAACAAACATAAGAAACTTACACAATTTCCAGATTTTATCGCAGATATACTATTCATACTTCCCTAACTACTGCTTTCTCTCTCTCCTATCTGTGTAACTCTTCTATCATGCCACTGCAGCAACAATCCTGCCTGGATAGTCAACCAACCCCCTACATTAGTAACATGTATGGATGTAAATACGACTCCTGACGTGGCCCTGTAGAACCTGGGGAAACCGGATCCAAATCTCAACAAAACAATCCGCCCAGCTCCCAGAGCGCATTTACAAATGACAAGGCGTCACGTCCGCCTTCTTCTCCTCCAAAAAACAATAAGCCAACTAACAAGACAACCGAACCGCTCATGTAAATGCACAATGCAGGCAGCTGTGCGTCCCGACCCCAAAACTGACGGTGAAGACCAAGTGTATGTGGAAGCTGTACATATATTGGAGGATAGTAGCGATGAGTACCAAATCTCCCTGGGCTTCTCAGAATCAGAATCAGAAACCGATGCTAATGCGGAAAACATTGAGCTCAGTAATGGGAGAGCAACAACACGCAGTTATGGGTTACGGACAGTGAACAGAGAGGATACCAATTGAGGGAAACCAGTTCGGATTTTGGCTACTGCTGGATCACAGCGATCCGGTCCTTCTCTGCCGATACCTACTATAATGAACAGGGTCTGAGGATCGGATAGCCCAAGGCACACAGGGGATCGAGGACGGGCAGGATTCTGGGGACAAGGTCTGGGTCCGGGGGTACAACCGAAGCAAGTTGTACGAGGTTCGGTGTTCAGGCGTTCAGGGTTAGGGTTCAGAGGTTCAAGAGGACACCAGATAGTAGAGGGTGTAATTCCTAGATACAGGTGTCTAAGGGAGATTACCAGATTGCGTAAAGAAATTAAAATATAAAGGGGTACACCCCTTTATATACTAAGGAAATCCTCCATAATCACTAATACAAAAGAAAATTCTTGCTGTCATGCGCGGCCGCGATCCTTCCATCAAGTTCCGCCATCTTCTGTTATGCGGCGATGCATCCCAATAACTTATACAAAGGAAATCCAACTATGCAACCAAGAAAACCTCAAACTAATATATGCAACCAAAAATCCATACATGTTCCATCTCCATAGCCAGGTGGCCATGACACTAGCCCCCCTCTCTGACCCTGAAGTCCCTTGAGGCCAGTTATTCAGGCAAGGGTCCAGGTTGATGGGGGTAGCGTTCATGGAAATGATCCAGAACTTGGAGCCCGTTGACGGAGTCAGCAGGTTCCCCTGTAGCCTCCCCATCTCCTTTCCAACAGATTAGGTAACGTAGATGGTTACAGATGAATTTAGCATCTAAGACCTCCTCCACCTGCCATTCCTGCTTGCCATCAACCTCTACAGGTAGTGGCGGTAGTGTCTCTTGGCCTGGAAGGGGGTCATGTGAGGCGAGGTCAAGGAGGGAGACATGAAACACGTTGTGGATTTTCATGGTAGAGGGGAGGTCTAATCGATAGACATGGGTCCCTATCTGGGCAAGGACAGGATAAGGGCTGAAACGCTTGTCGTCCAGCTTCAGGAAGAGTCGTTTGGTTTGCATGTTCTTGGCATTTAGGCAGACACGGGCCCCAATCCGGAATTGAGGGGCCGGGAGCTTCCCCTTGTCAGCATATTCTTGTTGCCCATTCTAGGCAAAGACGATCTCGGTTCTGAGGTGGTCGTGGATCTCCTTGATGCGTTCCACAAAGGTGCCTGCTCGGAGTTCATCGGAGGCTTCATTGGGGGCACCTAGGAAGTCCATATGGGGGTCATAGCCATGGTTGGTAAAGAAAGGGGACAAACTGGTAGATTCTGAGGTATGGTTGTTGGCTGCGAACTCTGCCATAGGGAGCCAGATGAACTAGTCATCCTGTTAGTAGTTGACGAAAGCTTGAAGGTACTGTTCCATGATGGCATTGACACATTCTGTTTGACTATCTGTTGGGGGGTGAAAGGCTGTGAACATCTTTGGTTCGACCTGCAGTCTTTCACATACGGTTTTCCAGAAGTCTGCGGTGAACTGACTATCTCGGTCGGATGTGATGGGCTTTGGGAGGCCATGGTGTTTCCAGATTTGGCGGAGGTACAGGTCGGCCAGGGTAGGGGTGTCGATAGTGGTACCACAGGCGATCAGGTGGTGTATTTTAGACAGTCAGTCTACTACTACCAGGATAGCATCATTCCCTTGGGTCCAAGGTAGGCCGGTAACAAAGTCCATGGTTATATGTTCCCAAGGATGGTCAAGTATTGGCAGTGGGCGCAAGATGTCGAAGGGGGCGTGCCGGACGGTGCGACTTCGTTGACAGATATGGCAATTGGCCACAAAGGATCCGATATCTCGCCTCATGCCAGGCTAAACGTAACGTTGGGACATGAGCTCATGGGTCTTGGCGCGCCCTGGGTGTCCAGCTGAGGGTCAGTTATGAGAGTCTTGTATCAGCCGGAGGTTCAACTTATCGTGCCAGGGAACATAAATCTGATTCCAGTAGAGTAGGTGATCTCCCACGCATTTGCACTTGTTCAGCAATAGGAGGCGGGAGTGTCAGTCACCCTTGTCAAGGGCATGGAGGACATGGGTTGGAATTGTGTCACATTTATAGGCCTCCTTCCAAAGATCTTCAATAGGGAACGGTCCTGTAGGGAGCGTAATCTTCGCCAACAAACTCATGGACTGAGACTTTAGTACTACTTGAGTGTGATGGTTCCTTCGTTCTTCCACCACCTCAGGTGTTTCGTTTTTCATATGGGTCAAGGCGTCAGCTTTGCTGTTCAGCTTTCCTGGCTGGTATTCAATCCGGGAATTGAATTGAGACAGAAACTCAGACCAACGGGCTTCCCGGTTGTTCAAAAGCCTCTTGGTAGTGAAGTGCTTGAGGTTGTGGTGATCTGTTAGGATGGTCACCTGTCTCCCCAGAAGGTAGCATCTCCACTCCTCGAAAGCCCTAACAACCGCCATAAGCTCCTTGTCATAGATGTCATAGTTGGATTCGGCAGGACTATGTTTGCGAGAATGAAAGCCAACAGGGTGGAGGCACCCGCTGCCATCCTTTTACGACATGACACCAGGAGAGACGAAGTCGGAGGCATCGGTTTCAATAATCACTTCTTTGTAGAAATCGAAGTAGGCAAGGACAGGGGCCGTGGTGAAGGCTTTCTTTAGCTGTTCAAAAGCACGTTGACAATCCGGAGTCCATACGAAGGGCTAGTTCATTTTAGTAAGAGCAGTGAGGGGGCATGCCAGCCACAAAAAGGTGTGAATGAATCGTCGGTAGAAGTTGACGAAACTTAGGAATGCACGGACTTCACATACACGATCGGGCACTGGCCAGGCGGTAACAGTCTCCACCTTGGCGTTGTCCATCCGGATGCCCTCAGGACTGATGATGAAACCAAGGTATTCCACATGGGTGACATGGAACTCACATTTCTGTGGTTTAGCTTCTAGATTGGCCTCCTGTAGCACTTGTAGCACCCAGCATATATGCTTGATGTGTTCTTCTTAGTTCTTACTGTACACGAGGATATCATCAAGGTAGGCCATGCAGAATCTGTCTAGTCCCTAGCGTAGGACCTTGTTGATGAAGGCCTGGAAGGTGGCGGGAGCATTGGTGAGGCCGAATAGCATAACATTGGAATCAAAAAGCCCATATCCAGTGCGGAAGGCAGTCTTCCATCGGTCCTTCTTGTTCATTAGGACTTGGTTGTAGGCCCCACGAATGTCAATCTTGGAGTAGATTTTGGCCTCAGCAATGTTCATGAAGGTTGCGGTCAATAGGAGGAGGGGTCTGCGATCCTTGATGGTTCCCTCATTCAACCCTCGATAGTCCACACAGAGTCTTAAGGTACCATCCTTTTTTTTGAGGAACAGGACAGGGGACACAGCTGAGGAGGTGGAGGGGCTAATGAAGCCCTTATCTAGATTTTCGTCTATCCACCCTTTTAGGGCGGCAAGCTCTGGTGGGGATAGGTTGTAGAGAGGGCCGAAGGGAGGAGTGAAGCCTGGTTTCAGGGGTATCTCGTGGTCTACCCCTGGTTGACTAGAGGGTAGTTGGGTCTGTTCCTTTTCCTGGAATACAGGTAGGAAGTCGTGGTACTTGGGCGGGACGATTTCTTTGACTTCCTGTTGTTCCAACACTGTGTGATCAAGGGCACGTTGGATGGCATAAGCTTTAAGAAAGTAGGGTATTTCATATTCGATTCCTTAGATACCTGTTACATCTGCGGTACAGTGTTTGAGGCAGTAGTCAGATTTGAAGATAACCGTGTTGGAGGCAAAGCAAACTTGAATAGTGATGTCATGTTGTTTCAACCCAGGTATACCAAGGGTGAGAGGGTAACCACCAAGCTTGATGATAAAGGCAGGGACGGACTCAAGGTGGTCATTTATTTTTAGGTCAAAGTGGGCGATATGGGTGATTGCTCCAGAGCTGATGGGTCTTTCATTGATGACAGAAAGATGTATGGGTTCTTTGAGTTGGGATAAGGGGAGGTGGTGATGGCTAGCGAATTCTTTATCCATGAGAGTATAACCAGTTGCTCCAGAATCGATGAGGGGATGGGCTCAGATTATGTGTTGGTGGTCTATAATATCCCAGGCGACTACCAAGTGGTTATCCTCAATTCTATTTTCCATTTTGTCCAGAGATAAACTAGAAATAACTAAACAAGGAGAAGACTTAACATGTCCCATGTCAGTGCCGGAGTCTGCACATGGGACCACTAGTTTTCTCACTTTTCTTGAGCAGAAAGGAGCTCCTCAGGAGCGGAGGCAGCATGAGTACTGACCCCATGCATGGGGCAAGGTCCTTTGTTGGGACAGGCGTGAGCCATGTGTCCATGTCCTCCACAGTAGAGGCAGAGGCCACTGTTGCTCCATTCTTGCCTTTCGGTGGTTGAGAGTTTTCTGCGACCTGCGGAGAGGTCCATGGGACCAGAGGCGGTGCCAGTAGCTGTGGAGGTTGGGGGTGGAGCAGGAGCAGGAGGACGAGGCACAGCGGGAGTGGAGGTTCTCCAAGAGGTTGAAGAGGAGTCTTTCTTTTCAGCAGCTCTGGCACGAACATTGTTGTCCAGCTGCTTGAGGAGGGAGAGGTAATCATTTAGAGATTCCAGGACCAGGAAAAGATGTACCAGGGCATCCTTCAGCTCCATGCTGAGGCCCTGATAGAGGGAGGAACGTTTGGCAGCATCAATCCAGAGGGTGTTGGCCGCCAGGCATTGAAAGTGAGCAAGGTATTGCTCGAAGGGCCAATTCTTTTGTTGAAGGCTCCTCAGAGCCTGTTCTGCCGTTTGGACCCTGTTGGGGTCGCCAAAGGCTTGTTCCAGTTTGGCATAGAGTGCCTCCATGTTTGCAAAATCGATGCGGTCACCCAGGACTCGATATTGGATTTGCACGATGACGCGTCTGCGGAGGAGACCGATAGCATAGCAGAGACAGTGTTGTTCACTGGTGAACCAGTAGGTGTCACCCTGGAGCTTCATTCATAGCTGGGTGAGGAAGGAGCGAAGCTTGTCGGTAGTACCATCGAATTGTTCAGGGTCGGGTATCGAGACTTGTTTGTTGCCGCACGCAGGAGCTGCGGCACTGGGGCCAAGCATGAGGGCAAGGGTGGTATTCAGGGACTTGATGGTAGCATTGGCCTGTGCAAGGTTGGCTTCAATGATGAGGAGTCAGGCCTCGACACCTTGGCATTGGGTACGGGAGTCGTCTCGTTCTTGGATCAGGAGGTTGCATTGTTGTTGCAGGTGTTGGTACTGGGGGGTCTGTTCTGGAAGGATGAGGGTAGCTTGTCAAGGAGGGGGAGCCAGGGCGTTCATGATTTGGCGAGCCAGGTCCCTGGCGAGGGTGAACTGGTTTTGGATCTGGGTGTGGGACACGCCTTGGATGCCTTCATTCCCAATAGCTCCAAGGGCCTGGAGTTGGCCGTTGATATCTTCTGAGAGGAATGAAGTAACCATGGTTGGGTGTGGGTCGGGTCCTAGTAGACGCAATCTTGTGTAATGGACAGGGTCTGAGGGTCGGATAGCCCAAGGTACACCACGATCAGGACAGGCAGGATTCTGGGGATGAGGTCTGGGTGCGGGGGTACAACCAAAGCAAGTTCTACGAGGTTCAGGGTTCAGGGGTTCAGGGTCAGGGTTTAGGGGTTCAAGAGGACACCCAATAGTAGAAGGTGTAATTCCTAGGTACAGGTGTCTAAAGAAGATTACCAAATTGCATAAAGAAAGTAAAATATAAAGGGGCACACCCCTTTATATACTAAGGAAATCCTCCATGATCACAAATACAAAAGAAAATTCTTTGTTGTCATGCGCAGCCGCGATCCTTCTGTCAAGTTCTGCCATCTTCCGTTGCGTGGCGATACATCCCAATACCTTATACAAAGAAAATCCAACTATGCAACCAAGAAAACCTCAACCAATATATGCAACCAAAAATCCGTACTCGTTCCGTCTCCATACCCGGGTGGCCGGGACAGCGATGTAGATAGCTAAGTCTTTTTGACTTCTATCATATCGCACCTTATTTCTTAATCTTCTTAAGTCCCTGATTAGAACTTACTCTTCCTCATCATGGGAGGAAAGACAATTGTTGAATTTCTTAAGATAAATCTTAAAGTGCGTAAAGGTAGATTTTATTGTAAACTTAAAGGTAGGAAATTGTAACGGACAGGGTCTGAGGATCGGGTAGCCCAAGGCATACCACGATCAGGACAGGCAGGATTCTGGAGACGAGGTCTAGGTGCGGGGGTACAACCAAAGCGAGTTGTACAAGGTTCAGGGTTCAGGGGTTCAGGATCAGGGTTCAGAGGTTCAAGAGGACGCCAGACAGTAGGAGGTGTAATTCCTAGGTACAGGTGTCCGAATTCAATCTAAGTTTATTTATACTCGTCGCGCCAAAACATGGCTTATGATCGAGTGCCCCCCCGACAGGAGCTTAACGCCGGCCGGGATCCACCGCTGGGACTGGGGCCCTGCTACCCCCGCAAATACAGGCAACTAAATACAAGATACCGATCCTCCAGCCCCATACCGTTAACCACTCCAGTGAGCGAGCACCAACACCAAAGCTAAAGTACAAGTCCATCAACAGCCCAGCACCTATCCGCTCCACCTATCCAGGCCACGGAAATCCCAGCACAATCAATAAATCACTACCATCGGCAGCATTGCTCCGATCTTGCGCCTCTTATCCTCATAAAATTCATAACAAAATAAATCCACCACCATCAACCCCACCCGGCACCAAAGAAAATGTTCCAGCACTGTCCCTTGGTAGGGCCATGACAAAGGGGCGGTACAAAGCCAGTCTCCCCTAAGCAATCAACCGAGGCAGGCATAAAGCCCACCCCTCGCACCGTAATAGCCAACCCAAGACACCCCTAGGGCGATATCCTTATAGGTATCCCAACCTATGTAGAACTGTCCATATCCACCTCTTCTCCATGTTCCTCCGCATCCTCAAACTCTTGGGTAGCTGGACGGGGGCGAGAAGGGCAAACAGGTGAGTGGGATTCGTGTGGGCCATCACAGTTCACACACCTACGTGTGATATGGCTGCAGGGACGGCCACGAAGGCGGCAGGTAGTGGTGGGGCAGGAGTGATCCCCAGTGGAGTGAGGGAGAAGGCACCAGCGGCAGGAGGCAGGCAGGATGCATTTGATGCTGTGGTGGCCAAACTTGTGACAGTTAGCACACTGGGTGTATTTGTTGAAGCGTAGACGGCGCTCGGTCCGGTAGGTGTTGGAGAAGGCAGAGAGGCGCTTGCCAATAAACGAAGGAGCCTTGGGTCCAGTGATGGAAATAACAAAAGTTGAGGAGAGTTTGCCGATGCGTGCTATATCTGAGGTAAGCCACCTAGGCTGTTCGGTAGGAGACAAGCCAGAGTTAAAGGTAGTGAGTTCTTGGGCAAGCAATGCCAGAGGAGTGGAGGTAGCGATACCGTGTACCAGAAGCTGGGTGGCAGGAGTATCGAGATGGACGGTAGAGGCACCAGGAATGAGGTGCAAGAAGGTGCCAACTTTGCTGTTGATAGTGGTCGCTCTAACGGTATCCATAGTAGTAAGGGTAACATGTCCATCCCGGAGGGAGACAGACTGGATGAGAGTGGAGGCCAGGGCCTGGTTGATGCTGTCGCGTAGCTGTACAGCAGTAGATGTAAGGGGGGCGGCGTCTCTTTTGATGATGAGCCGACGCTCGCGCATGGTAAGGCCCTTTTTCTTTTCGGTAAGGGGCTTAACCGAGGGAGAGGGGGGTTTGGCTGGCTTGAGGCCAGGCTTCGTGGGTTTCTGAGAAGGCTTCCTTGCCCTCCTAGTGACGGTAGCCCAAGAAGGGGGAGCTGCCGGCTCAGGAGGTTGGGGATGGGGAAGGGTAGAAGGTAGGGGAGGAACAGAGGGCTACTCTGTCATGTCGGTAGCAGGAGGTGCCGGCGGGGCAGTGGTAGGAGCAGGCTGAGAGGGGATGGAGGCACGAAGGTCGTCCAGTTCCTCAGTAAGGGCGGTGATGTGCTCGGTTAGCCCATCAGTTGCCTTCCTGTAGTCTTCGTGCAAAATTTGCATTAGGTGGAGTATAACGGGAAAAGCTTTTCCAAAAGTGAGGGGTGATTCAATCTCGGCTACCGCTGCCAAATCTTCAAACATCTTCAAGAAGATGCCATTAGGACCTTCATAGGCGTCGGCTGGTATTTCTATAGTTGAGGTGGTACCACTGCGTGGTCGTTTAAGCGAGGGGGGGCCCTGAGGCCGAAAGATGGGTGATAAGCGACCCTGCCCACAAAACTGTGAGGCCCCGTCAGGCTGGGTAGGAGGTTGCGGAACGAGAGAGGGTGAAGACCCCATGATGAGAGTGATGAAGGGAAACTTTGACCCCGGTCGGGCCAAAGAAAGGTATCGTGGTGGATAAGATAATTCTCTGGAACGTAAGAAAGGGTGTCCGAATTCAATCTAATTTTATATTTAAACTCGCGCGCGCCTTACAGGCTTATGCTACGAGCGATCATCCTATCATACACCTACCATAAGGGCAGGCGGGCCTCCGGCGGACCACAAGCGGACCGGAACCGTACCCGAAAGTAACGGCCTGGGGCCGGGGTCCCCACGATACACCGGCGCGCGTAACAACAATATACAAGACCAAGAAACCTCCAAACCCAAACCGTCCAGACCCATTAGAGACCCCGAAAGAACCCCACAAGCCAACACCTCCGCAAGCGAGCAAACACGAAAGCTAGGTACAAGTCCATCAACAGTCCCGATCACCCCCGCACCAACCGACAAACCGACACCCAACCCGACAGGAACAGAGCGACCGAAGTCCTTGGTCCCACCAAGCGAGGGGAAGGTAGTTACGGCCCGCGACCATCACAAAAAATAAAATAAATCAAAAATATCAAATCCGGTCTGAATACCGTCCCGCTAAACCTCATCATCCCATCCCATAAGGGCCTCAAGAGAAACACAATTGAGGGGATCTCCCAGGTATGCAGCCTCATACAGCCGCTCTGGTGTCATAAGCCTTTCTTTAAAATCATGAGCTCAGGCGGCTCCGGGCCCTTTCGGGCCCCCCTCAGAGGTCAAACAGCTACCCCGGTCCAACCTCGGTGCGGAATCAAACCGCATGCGCACAGTCCTCAGACACAGGAGTCCCGGGGAGGGTCAGCATCCACACCCGCCGCCGCTTATAAGTAACCCGCCGCAGTGCGATAACATGGGGGACGACAAGGTTGGACTCACCTTTATTAGCCTTCCTCTTGGCCAAGGACAGGGTCGCAGGACAACATGCCACCCGATAAGGGGTATCCCTCCCGTGAACCACACCGAAAACCTTCCGGATACAGCTCCTTCCCTGCCCCGACATCCCGCTAGCCACCCGATCACCCCCAAGTCAGGAACCCAAGGACGACTGTGATTCAGAATCGGGTTTAAACCACGAGTGGCCAGCCATAAGTTGAACCTTTGGACGCGCCAGGGAGGCCTCATGGTGGACTATGGCCCTCATCCAGACACGGTAACGGGCTCGGGCTACCAACCTGAAGGATCACAGTTAGCCCATCAGCTGCAAACAAGGGGTGTACTTCCCATGGGCAACGGCAGGTGTCCAAAGCCATCATTGTCTTTGCTCCTTGAGCCCCGGTCTGGGTGTACCAGACAAACGCGTTTCACATACTCAACACCCTCACCCATCCACACGGCAGGCAACCAGAGTGAACATTAGTTGCACCACTCCATGCAGCGGAATCCAGAGCTGGCTATGCCGAAGCAATTCTTACCCATGTGTGGCATGTCGTTGTGGGACCGGCACGCGCATCCGTCCTGTCATGCCCAAAGACACACGTAGAACCGAAGTCCTGGTGCAATATGCCAATGACCCAGCCTCAGAGGAATGACCCCCCTTCGCTATGCCGTAGGGTATGGGCCGCACCACATTACCCGTAGCCGACCGTGCCTTGCCGTTCTCACCAACCGCCTGGATGTTGAAACGACTAACTAAACTCCGGAGCTAGAAGCCCGCGCAGAGCCGAGAGGTGACCTATCCGAGCGCTAGCAAGACACACGAACCAGGCTGCTTACCCAGACACCAGCGGGCCCACATTCAAAGCGGGTAGCATCCCGGTCGGTTAGTTATCAGGTCAGCATACGGGGGCTGTTCCCCTCTTGGTAAACACAGGATCACCCTGTGAAACCCTCCCCGTAGCCTTGACATGACCTAGGTACATACTCCGACGCAGCCTCCGAGGTTTCACCCCACTCCCGGCCACGCCCCCTCCCCGAACGCCGTTTGCGTCGCCGACCCCCAGAAGCACTAGACTCCCCGCCAGCAACATGTCCAACCCCACCCCACACTCCCTCCTCCTCCACCAGTGCCCGCTTCCTAGCCTGCTGCCCCAGCAACCTCAACCCAAGGAAGTCAGACATGCTAACCCCCTTACTCATACTGGGAGGTGAGCTCATAGCTCGACGCCCTACAGGCGCCACCGAAGGGAACCGAGTCTTGTACCGCCCCACCACATACGGGTTCTCCCTCATAGGCCAATGCCCACGGGGAAAGTGCCCGGGGGGGAGGTCCGGACCCAAAGCAACATCCACCAATACCATAACCACCGAGCCGTCCGACGAGACAGATCCATCAACCAATCCTTCATCGACGGGGGACAAAGGCAGCTCCAGTCCGGCCAGGGGGGGGGGAAGAACCGACGAACAAATCTGCGAAGTAAGGGACACCAGGCCCCTCCGACGCCACACTGGCAGGGCCAGCCACCACCCCGGGCTCAGCCACGAATGGCTCAGGCGCCTGCATCCCTGAAGGGAAGGACGCCACCGTGGGCAGCCGCACCGTAGCCACCTCCTCTTCCTCATCAGCCACCCCCCCGCTGGGAGGCGGCGTCATGTCTCCTGGCCCGCCGAACGGAGGGGAGGGCGGACACCTAGCCGCAACCAGGGCCGCACGCTCCCATTCCGACAAGTGGAGTCGACGAGACAGCACTGAGACGTGGTGGCAAAGGCGCGAAACTTCCTTCCGAAGAAGAGAAGCCTCATCGACCGACGCCGAAAGGGAAGACAAGGCCGCAGCGACCTTGCCCGCCGAAAGGGAAGAACCTCGCTTAGACATCGAAGCAACCGACCGAAGCGAACGAACGACGGAAACGAAGAACCTAAAGGCAACGAACGTAAGGACAAAGCCCTACGAGGTTAATAACTGTAAGCGAAGGTAAAGATTCCTTCGCGAACAAGGCCTGAAGTTATCGTGAGATAAAGTCAGGGACGACGAGGAGGTTAGGTGGATCCTTGGAACGTAAGAAAGGGTGTCCGAATTCAATCTAAGTTTATTTATCCTAGTCGCGCCAAACATGGCTTATGATCTAGCTAACATCCCTCGTAACCCATAAATCATAACAAAATCACTACCACGGCAAACCGTCTCGCAACCCTCCCCCCAAACACAAATCCAAAAATCACTACCAACAGGCTCACGGGCGCTCAGACCGCAAGCGATCTCCCGGATTCACGCGTCTTCCTGTCTCGCAATCCCTATCCAACACTCACTCCACCATCAGCAATTTCAGTCTCCACATATTCAACAAAGGAAAGATACAATCTATCCCAACACCGTGTCGTGTTCCTCCAATGACCCGAAACATCAACAAACGTGCCATCACAGAAACAACAGCGGGGACCCTTAACCAACTCATACCCCCTTGCCCAAGCCAACACCCGCGACACTTGTTCGCCAAACTCCATATCACCCCACCTTTCAAACGTCCTTTCCCAGTACAAACTCATACATCGGTCCAGACACAGCGGGGAGTCGGCGAAGTGCCGGACGAAGGCCTCTCGTCGTGAGCGGGGCCCCGAGGCACTGGTGACAGTGTTGTCGCAGCCACGGCAAACCGTATCGTTTTCGGGGACAAAAAACCACTTATTGCCCCCAATCCTCGCAGTAGGCAACCGGCAGTAACCATATTCGTGAGTCGTGGAACATCTAACACATTCCCATCCGTTTTCCTTGACTATTAGCTGTCCGTTCCGCTCCACCAGGAGTGTCCCGTCAAATGGGTTCCCGGCAACCACTCGCTCGCCATCCACCTCAATGACACTCTTCGGAATTCCCAGTCCCAACCACCGGTGCCCCCTCCACCACTCCTGCCATTCCCTGACCTTCCCGTCCTTGAATAACGTATCTGCAGAGGGTCGGTCCCGAAGGTATCGCATAGTCGTAGTCCAGTGATCCCGATCGTCGCGGCCAGGACAGTCATCATGTCCCACCAGTCCCGTGCCGCTCCGTATTCGTATCAGGACATACGCATCCAGCCTGGTAAGCCCTCTGAGGTGTCGTGGTGGGGCCGGTGTCCGTTCATAGTAGCTATGGCCCTGTGCCCGGTGCCACTCCGTCCACTCGTGTCGGCGTAGCTCGCGTGCCATTGCCGCGTGTCCGATACCAAAACTAACACCTTCCCAGTCAGTGGGTCTCAGCACATGTGACACGCACTCCTTGGCCTTCAGGTCGACCAGCTCGTTCCCGGCAATTCCAGTGTGTCCCGGGACCCACTCGCAGTGTACCTTCCCGCACCCATTCAACAGCGGGGCGAGTACTTCCCAGGCCTCAGCCGAATCGCCTTCAGGGAACATGTTCTCGATCAACATCAGCGCAGGGACACAATCCAAAAAGATATGGGCGTCAGCCCCGGGGTGAACTTCCTTCAGGTATCTCAAGGCCCCCACGACCGCAAACAGCTCACATTCCACAATGCTCCACGACGGGGGCACTGCCTGTCCCATTACACATACGCTGCCTTGATGATACACTGCCCACGCCGCACCGGCCTTGCCCGAGTGCTTGGACCCATCAGTGTACACCACCACCCCCGGGGATCTCATCAGGCCAGCGATCTTGCCGTTATGTTTGGCAGTGATCACCTCCTTGCCTTTCCCGATGACAACCGTTGGTCGCTCCCGTACCTCGACGTCCGACGTCTGCCGCTGTGCCACCATACCTTCTTCCTTCCACGCCAACCTGATGTGCCCGAACCAGGGATGGTCGTTGCAATGTCGAAGGTTGATGAATCGGCTGTAGCATCTCCGCTGGAGGTACCTTCCCTGTATATGAGCAGGCGGTACACCAAACTCGGCCAGCAAAATGTTGTTAGCCAGCTTAAAGGGGGTGCGGAACACGGAACGCAGACAGTTGTTGACATGAACCTGAATCTGTTTCACATACGACTTATAGTCGGTTACAAACTCAAGCCCATAATAGACGGTTGGGAGGTAGGCTGCTTGCACCAAACGGTAAGTTTCCCACGCCCCAATACCACCCACGCCACCATATCTCCGCCCCAACGCCGTAATTCTCCTCTTCACGTCCAAACCCCTATCCAACCAATACCTCATATGAGCCGAAAAATTAAGAAAAACATTAAACCTATACCCAAGCACCCTCAGGTCCTCAGACGGTTCAACCAATTCTCCCATTAGTTCCAACCCATCCCAGGCCCTATCTCCAAACCCAATCCACTGGGTCTTGAGGGCACTGAACCCCATACCACGAGCCCTTGCCACCCTATCGAGGTCCGAGAACAGTTCCTCAGCATGTCCTAGAGCAGCCTTCTGACTCCCGGCAGCCACCAGGACTACACCGTCATCCACATAGGACACCACCACATGCCGTACACCCGGAGAGTATCGCAACCTCGGTGTGAAAATATCGGCCACGTATGCGCCAAACAGAAACGGGGACAGGGGAGACCCCTGTGGGATACCTTTGCTCATGTGGTACCTCTTGGAGACCCGCCCGTTAAACCGGAACCGGACTGTCCTGTTAGCACACCACCGTCGTATCCAACGGCACAGTGCAGTGGTGCATCCCCTTGCCATCAAGAAATCGGAGAGGAGGTCAATATTAATGTTATCAAACCCTCCTTCCACATCCACCGACAGCATCATTCTGTGGTAGCCCTCATTGTGTTTCAGGAATTCGAAGACAACTGCCATCGCATCGTGGACACCTCGTTTTCGTCGCGAACCGAACTGTGTATCTCCCAACTCCAGACACTGTGCCAGCCTAATAAGAATCACCCGTTCTGCCACCTTGGCCATAACTGGTAGCAGGTGGATCATCCTCCATGCCTTGACCACATCGTACCGTGGCTTGCCGACCTTGGGGATCAGTACAACCTCGGCCTCGTGCCAGTCCGGGACATCATGTCTCAGCCCATGGTCCAGCATTCGTCTCATATCCTCAGGATACCCTTTCTTCCAAAACCTTAAAAAGGGGTACCCCATGTCATCCAATCCCGGACCCGTGTTGGTGGGCGATCTTTGCAATGCCAATTCCATCTCTCGGGCCGAATCGAGAGCCACCTCAACAGGTGCCCATTCTGGCCGAACCCCCGGTTCCAGTTGTGCCGCAATGGCATCCGAGATGTCTCCATGGGTTGCCGCAACCGTGCCATCTGATAGCTCCATAGCCGGCAATGTCCTTCTGGTATCTAACCGTTGCATCATTTTAAACACAGCGGGGTCCTCGGCCTGGCTCAGTTGTCCACATATGTACTCAAACCGTGCCCGGACCACTGAAGCCCTGTATACGCACCTTGCCAACCGATAGTCAGCCCTGTACTCAGGGTCCCGTTGCCCAAACCGTCTCAGTCTCCGGACATCTTGTCGCATGCGTTCCAGTTCAGGTGTCCACCATTGGCATGGAATTCTGCTGGGCGGAGGCCTGGGTAGTGCATCCACAATCCCCCGAGCCGCAGCCCAAAGTTTTTCGTCCGGCATGTCCTTCAGCACTCCCAGTTCTGTGGTAACCTTCTCCCAGCAGACCTTCTTCCACGCCGGGCGTGTCCTAGTCATATCATCGGGTGCCGTCACATCTAACTTAATCAGCTGTCCCATGTGTTCACACCCAACAATGTCACTATACCGGTGTCGAATCGAGTTTGCATAATGTATGCACAAGTCGATCCTCGAGATGTTGCGGAAGGTAGGTCCGGCAGGGAGGGTCATGCTGTACCCATTATCCTGCATCCACTTCTTCAACCATCCGCCTCTGTGGTTCCGGCCATCGGGGTCCCAGTAAGGGTCACGGGCGTTCCAATCACCCACCAACACATCGCACCCCACCAATTTCTCCAATTCCCCGCAAAACACCCCTTTACCATCCTTGGGCGGAAGGTAAACACCAGCAAGCTTCCTCTCCACCCCATTGTCATAACATCGCACCAAAGAAAAACATCTCTCATGCCCCACAACATCAAAAAGCCCGCACAAAGCCGAGCGCACAAAAACCTCAACGCCTGAACCCTTAACAAACGAAAATAAATCCCACCCGTTAGCTTCATGTGGCACATGCAAACCATCCGCGTCAACTGGTGGCTCCAAAACAAAAAACAAATCAACATAAGAAAACAACTCAAACGCCGCCTCTCGATTTCTCACCCCCCGACCAACATTTAATGCAAGGGTTGTAAAATGCATTAATAATGGAATGAGGCCGGAGCCTCTGCGGAACCACGTGAGCTCACTGAGCCCTCACCATGAGTTGTTGTATACCCTACAACAATGGGGTTGTCAAGCATGCCGCTCACATACTTGTTCTGGTCAAGCCTCCCAATCCTGGGTAAACCATTCTTCTTGGTAGGTGGTGGTGGAGACACCGGAGGGGGAGGGGGAGGGGAGGGGGAGGGGTCAACTTCCTTGCCCTTAGATGAAGGGACCTTCTTGCCCCGACTCTTCCTGTTCCTGGTCCTCTTAACCTTCTCTTCCTTGCAGTCCTTGGTCACATGCCCTTCCTCATGGCAGTTGAAGCACCTGACCACCTTCTCCTTGTCACAGCTCTTAAAAGTGTGCCCGACCTCATGGCAGTTGTTGCACCTGAGTGCTTGTTTGCACTCAAACCACATGTGCCCAACCTTGCTGCAGTTCCTGCACCTCCCGGTAAACTTCCCAGGCGGAACGATAGCAGACTGTCCCTCGGATGCCTCCATCATCTTGCAGTACTCCTCATCCCTCGACTCACCATCATTCTCCCTTCGATTCCTCCTCATCGTTCAATCGGAGAAGCCTTTCCGACTAGTGTCGTCGACCGTCTCGGGTGACGGGGCTGATGGTGGAAGGGCGGGTGGGGTGCCTCGGGTTTCTGTGGCAGCACAAGACAGGTGACCGGTAAAGTGGTCCGACCTGTCACACAACAAACAGAGCCTGCGGGTGTGGGAACAAGCGTTCCCTTTAACCCCTGGGCAGTTAATCATGCCGCACTCATGGTCCTTAGACAAGTGCGACCCCAAACAAAAGCGACAACGGGAAGGGAAGGCACAGGTAACCTGCATGTGCCCAACCTGGAGACATTTCTGGCACACCACCGGGGGGCGATGTTCCATAAAAATTCTCACAGGCCTGGGGCGGCCCCTCAAACAAACTGTGCCCTTGGCCAGAGCTGCCAATATGGCCTCATTCTTTTCCACCACAAATCTAATCCCACATGTGGAGGCGTTCATTTGCCTCATTGCCTTGGCAGACCCCAACATGGCTGGCCGCCCAGCAGTATTCACACCCGGGTTGGATTGTTCCATGTCGAGCCGGAGGCCATCGTAGGCCTTATCCCCAGTCCATGACTCCACCTTCCAGATCGATCCATGTCCAGTGTCAGCAAGAGGAACCTGACCCACGCGAATGGTGATCTTGTCCATGTCGCGTTGGAATTCGAAGTCCGGAATGGCCAGTTCCTTAAGCAGGATCATCCTAATCCGTTCCAGCTGTCCCTGAATTTGGCCGACCTCATGCTGTGCAAGTGTCATGAAGATACAACCAATAGGCGTCCGGAATACGGCCTCCTTGATGTACGGGACTGTCCCCGCTACCCTGCCCTTGTTGGACAGGAGAATGTTGATGCGAGACCGGATGGTCTCAGTCGTGACGCCGTCCGGTAGCTCCACTGACTTCCTGTTCAGGAACCTGATGGTGAGGCCACGGCTTTTGGCCTTGGGGGTTGGCGACGAGGACGGGGGGGCAGGCATCTTGCTGTCACCCCGGTCGAACCTAGTGTTGGCCAGGTAACTCTTCCGTCCTACCACAGTCTTCCATGCCCCAGGTACCGCCGCTGCAGGTCCTTCTGGGAGGGAGGGTTCCTCGTCAGTTGAGGGCGTTTCTGTCACTGGGGCCTTCTTCATTTGAACCAATTTAGGCTTGGTCTTGGCCTTCGTGTTAGCCGGGGGGGTGGGGTAACAGATACTCCGCCATCACTGTCTGAACTGGAGGAGCTAGATGAGCTATCCCCCATCGGCAGTGGGAGGGCCACCTCCACTGTCTTCTTCTTC